>JAOTOL010001325.1:260000-350000 GCA_034440575.1 Imbricaverruca yamaguchii
TACTGCACATTCCATATATACGTCCAAGAGCCAATAGCACGAGACCGGAACTAGCGCCGTCCGCGCACGTTTTGCTTCCTTACCAGGGCGGGGGTGGGGGTATTGCCAGCTTCCTTACCAGGGTATCGGGGGGGTATTGTTGCAATCTCACCCGCTGTCATTAGTGTTTCTGAACGGCGAGTGCGGACGACATGAAGCATATCAAGCGTGATTCGCGTGACGAATCTCGCCAATGTCAGCTTGTTTCCATACTTTGGACTACTGGCTGGCACTTACTGGCTTCGGGTACCTCCCAGGTCAGCATAGTCGCCAATTTTTCGCACAGGTGATTGTATTGGAAGATTTTCTATCTCTTTATGGCAAATGTGATGTAATATGAACCATAGATGAGGATGCTGTGGGGAAAATGAGGCAGCTTCCCCCATATAATGTGAACCATGCATGTAGATACCGTGGTGGAAACGGCGGAGCTGCCCCACCAACTTGAAAGTTAGGAGGACAGTGCCCCTCAACTTTTAGTGTATGTTTGATAGTATGGTTGAAAGAAAGTTTTTTTCCTATTTGGTGTCAAAACTATAACGGTCGCAGTCCAGATAATATTGTGGATCTCACTTTGGCATAGCATCTGATGTTCTCGTCCGGAAACGGTACATGCTAAGCTTATGTTCCTCTGCCCTCACTGCAGTCTTCATATCGAAGTCTTGTCCTTTTAAACGCAGATAAAAGGAGAAGGTATGTTAATACATAAAAATATAGGGCTGGGTCCTCAGGAGACTGGGACGGCATCTCGTGGTTAAGTTGAATGAATCTTTCATGTCATGGCTGGTATCTAGGGTTTTTCAGAAAAAAATATGGCCAATTACTTGAAACATGGCGCTGTGGTCCACAAGAACACGCTGGGATTCAAACAAAAGCGCGCCGAACCACGACAATCGTGATAGAACCCCTAACAAACCGTGCTGCGTCCCCAAACAAGTCGTTGCCGGGGTTCCAAGAAAGGTACCGTGGGGCTACAAAATTGTGTTGGGCCCCCGAAAGATCATGCCGACCACCGAATGATATCGAATGGCCACGAAACATCGCGCCGGATCCTGACAAATTGCATCGAACATCCACAATTAGCTGCACGTGACAAAACAAAAGTACTTCTGCTTAGGACCGGCTCCGGGCTCAGGGCCATACAATGCTGATGTCGCTATTGAACTTGTGGTGTAGCACGTGTCAGTATGTGTCTGCTGATGTAGCACCTGTCGGCATTTGTCTGCTGATGTAGCACCTGTCGGCATGTGTCTGCTGATGTAGCACCTGTCGGTATGTGTCTGCTGATGTAGCACCTGTCGGCATGTGTCTGCTGATGTAGCACCTGTCGGCATGTGTCTGCTGATGTAGCACCTGTCGGCATGTGTCTACTGATGTAGCACTTGTCGGTATGTGTCTGCTGATGTAGCACCTGTCAGCATGTGTCTGCTGATGTAGCACCTGTCGGCATGTGTCTGCTGATGCACACAGCGTGGCACGTGTCAAAGTGAGGTAATTGGAATCATTGGAGTAGAGTTTAGGGTACGTCCCTTTCGGTTCGATAGGCATGTGTAGGTTACGTTCTTGCCGAATAGCAGGAGCATTATGCATATTTTTAGAAGGGCCACATACTCCCACCCCGCAATGAAAGCCACGAAGCATACCCCCGCTGCCCTTTTCTCCCCCAATGGTGCTTGTGTGCCACTTTATGATAAAATATTGTGGGTATAGTTTGCTAAAGTTCGGACGTTTCGAGCTTCAGTCATGATGACTGAATAACAATAATTGATTATGCATGAAAACAGAAACGTCGGTTGGTAAGTTAATTGATCAAATCTTTCATTTTAAACCCCTCTTTCATGGTTATGAAGGTCATGCAAAGTGCATTGTCTTTCCAACTATGCATGGATTGTACTTCGCCACTAAAGCACATGTGCAGAAAATGGTGCATGTTCTTCACGGGACCATGTCACTTCAAACTCGTACCATATTATATTTCCCATCGGAACGCTCCTGACTTCAAACTAGTCAAACTCCCACCACGCTTCCAACTCTGGATTGAAGTTGTCTTGAAAATGAATACTCACTAAATGAATGTGCTGTAAATTTTATCTTCAAATAGAAATACGCATACAGCTATGCTTCAGTATATTATATTTTCACACCATTATTGGTGCCTCACAATTGGATACCTAATCTATGATGGCACCCTGTTCGTACTTTTCATCCACCATTCCGAAATCCTGTATTCGCTGGCGGTGCGCCCTATGTCACAGACGCCTGTGCTATCGGACTTGTTGCTGCTGGTTGGTGGTGCTTCCAAAGCCAGCTTAATAAATGTTGAGATGCCGCAAATATTGGCAATTCAATGCCATCACTAACGTGCTTCTCTCCAATGACATGCTCTGTACTATATTCGATACCCTGTGTTTTCCACGCGAATTTCCGATTCCACGGGACATCGGTGCGAATGAAGGTGGGTAGAAGCCACGGGTGACCACGGCCCCGTATGCAGTGTTGGCTCATAGCATGTAGCATCATGTAGCAATTAATAAGCAATTGTGGTACATACATACTCAGTCCTTCTGCGTGATGCATTGAAGATAAAAAGCAGTGTTTTGGCACCAGTATGGCAGGTCGAGTAAGGTCGTTGAGAACATGAGTGTTTATGCTACCTGTGCATTGCGATCGGAATCGAGCTAACCACGCCCACTTCCCCATGTTCTTTGAGTCTAGCACAAATATTAAAGTTATGAAGATGCATATTTTGTGTAGCTGAGATTACATTGATTTTTATGCACTTGCCCTGAAATTTCCGGGGATCTGGCATGTCAGGTCGCTGAACAATGCTCTGGTTTTCGAAAGTCAACACCTCATAATCGGTCACGTCTTGCGCTGCCGGGAACTTCGCTGGTGTTTTGTATCTTGGAACATTTGACAGTTATTTTATGGTAGACATAAAGACATAATAGGTTAGTGCAACTATGAGCCACAAGGGCCCTTCTTGGCTGCACTCTGTGCACTGAACCAGTTGCCCACCAAATCTGTCAATCAGCCCTCCCTGTAATACGGAAAAGCAAACCCTCTATTCTTATAATGATTGTCTATGCTGTTTTTAAAGATGTTCAATGTGCTGCTGCTGACAATGTTTTCTGGCAGCTGGTTCCGGTGTTCTACTACCTTGCTGGTGAAGAAAGTCTGCCTTAATCATATTCTGTTGTGGTTAACTTTAATGTTGAATTTATGACCTCTAATTTCATCATTTCTGCTAAATTCAAACATTTCCCCCAAGATATCCCCTCTCCATACCATGGACAAGTTTAAAGACCTGGATGAGATCTCCTCTCAGCCTTCTATATCTAAGTGAAAACATATTCAATTTCTTCAATCCTTCCTCATATGCCAGGTTGCTTATACCATTAACCATTTTTGTAGCTCTCTTTTTTTACTCTCCCTAAAAGCCAACAATCTTTTTCATAGCTAGGAGACTCCAAGCTTGGATGCAGTATTCCAAATGTGGCCTGACATATGCACAGTAAAGCTTCCTGATAACGTCCTCAATTCTGTATGATACATTCCTATTTATTGCCCCGAGCATTCTCAGTGCCTTCTTCCTGGCTTCCTTGGTCTGTTCTGATGCCCACAATTTTGTGTTTAGAATAACACCTAAATCCTTCTCCTGTTGAGTCACTGAAAGCACTTGGCCACCTATCAAGTATGGAGCCTTCATATGCTGCTTACATACATGCATGATCTTGCACTTATCAAAATTAAATTTCATTTGCCATTCTTCGGACCACTTCACAAGTCCGTCTAAGTCTTTTTGCGGCGAGATATGCTCATATTGACCTGTTATTGCCCTAAAGACCTTCAAATCATCCGCAAATTTCACAACTTTACTGCTTAGGCCACTTTCAATGTTATTTACAAATATAATGAACATTAGTGACCCCAGTACTGACCCCTGGGGGACTCCACTAAGAACATTTTGCCATGATGACTGTACCATTTAGCATCACTCTTTGCTGTCTATCTGAATGCCACAACTATATCCATTTGAAGATGCTACCTGCAATACCATGGGCCTGAAGCTGCATCATTAACCGTTTATGGGGTACCTTTTCAAAGGCCTTACTAAAGTCAAGATATGCTACATCAACCTGATTTCCCTGATGAAATTGTTCTGTGGCGAAGTTCAAGAAGTCCAAGAGATTTGTGAGACACGACCGTCCTTTCCTAAACCCATGTTGAGTATCTTGAATCAATCTGTTTCCTTCCAGATAACTAACTATTCCATCCTTGATAATTGATTCGAGTACCTTGCAGACTAGGGATGTGAGACATATTGGCATATAGTTTCCAACTTTCCCTCTTTCTCCTTTCTTGAAAATAGGAACTACATTTGCCCTTTTGCAATCGGTTGGAATTTCATTTTGTGAAACTCATCTGCAACATATTATACTAAGTGGAAATGCCAGTTCCTTTTCAGCTTCCCGTGATACCCTAGCATAAATATCATCAGGTCCTGCTGCCTTGTTTGGCATATTTTCCTGATATGATTGTTAACAACGTCACTATCAATGAAATCAACATCATTTATCAGATCACATGTCACATGTGAACTATGGTGTACGGTCGGCAGATTGGTCATATCTTCCAATGTAAACACTGACTTAAACTGCTTGCTCAGCTCCTCAACCATCTCACTATCCTCACCCAATGTAGTCCCGTTTACTTCCAGTGGACCAATTGTGCTAGAAACTTTACTCAGCTTGTAGAAAATAAAGAACTTTTTACTGTCCTCATTACAGTTCCTAGCTAAATCCAGTTCTTTTGCTCGCTTTGCTGCTCTGGTTCTTTTTTGCTTCACAATGTCTCTAGCTTTTCGATACGCCTTTAGATTAACGACATTTGAAGCTGCTTATTTAAACACTCTAAGTGCAGTTCTCTTAGCCTTCATTGCTTTTATCAAGTCTGGTGTAAGCCATGCTGGCTTTCCTACCCTTCTTTTGCGTCTTTGCTTTTAGGGGACATGTCTAATCTGAATTTCCTTCAAGTAAGATTCGAACTTTTCCCACATTTCACAAGCATTTAAATTGGAAAACTATACTTCCTATCTTATGGCACTTAAAGCCGCTCTCATGCAGTCAATGTCTGCTCTGTTGAAATTTGGAACCTTTACCAAATTATCCTTAATAATCTCCCCTACATGTGCATTGAAGCTAACTATGCTATGGTCACTTCTTCCCGGAGTTTCTCCTACAGTTAAGTCTTGAACAAAGTCGCATAAATCCGAGAATGCAAGGTCCAAGAATGGGCCATGCCTGGTAGGTTCCGATACAAACTGGTGTAAGAACAGGTCCTCTTCAAGGCATTTCCTAAACTTTTTGCATGATGGGGAGCCAACACCAACATTTTCATATCATATTAGATTAAAGTCACCAAGAATAAGGCACTTCCTCTGAAAGTTTCTACTGATTTTCTCACAAATCATCTTATCAAGCTCCAGTTGCTGAGAATGTGGCAGGGTTCCTGATCGGTGGAAAGCTCCTATCCTCAGTGTATTGCTGTTGCCTTTTCCCACAGTGCCATCAAGCCAAATGGACTCCACAGACACATTTTTATCCCCACCTGCTACTTTTTGAGAACTGAATAAGAATAGATTGAATAGACTGAATAGACAAAGCTATAGATGGCACAATATTTGAACCAGAAATGTCATAGTCATACTTTATGCAAACATGACATGAACTCAATGTGGGCATGACCAGAGAAACGTCCAAGTGGGATCCCGGGCATCCCACATCCCTTAGCAATCGGAAATGCACTAGATGAAACAAAGTATGTTCAGGTTTTCACCACAGAAAATCAGAAACATTCGACGCCATCGCGCCCTGACAGCGGTCGCTATTTCATTTTTTATCGATTCTCTTTAAGAAAATTCTGCCTGCGCCCCTGACCATAATCTTGATACGTGGTTCTTTTTCAGCTGGTAGTGGAAATTGCTTCAATCGCACTAGGATCCACTTGGTTGGAAGCATGCGTGAAAAGGAGCTGTTAATGCACCTAAAATGGACTCTGAGTCTCACTGATGTAGCAAGGAGCGACAATAAACAATAGCAAATAGCAATAATGCGTGACAAAGTAGGTTCCAGCTGGACCTCGAACCAAAATTTTTCACTTGGAAGGAAAATGAGCTGATACGATTTTCCACCGGGATGCAACAGTACGCACGATGCACATGTATGCTTGCACCATGTTTGACGAACTGGCACACTTTTGAGTGCTGTATTTAGTAAAAACATAAAAGATCAGTGCAAATATGAGGCAAATATGTAGCGAAGTTTTTTGTCTTTCACATATTTTTTTTAAAATAAATTTTATCCGAGTTGTGGTGGCTTTAGGAACCAGGATTTTATTGCTAAGCATAGCTTGTTGCGTGAACCCTGGCCCCACCACCCGATCCATGATTTCCAGTTCAACGGCAGAATCTAGACCGAAGGTTTAACGTGCCGTCAATGAACCGACACGGCCGCCCGGTAGCTTGCTCCCGGCCTTATCGGGCCAGCTGCCAACTGATACCCCGGCCGGGGGCTAAATGTGAGCGCGCGAAGCAACTCGAACCCTGTGTTGCCAGGACAGGAGAGACCAGTGCAGGCCAGAGCCCTAACCAACTGAGCTACCGGGGCAGCAGAGTTGGAAGAGTCCAAAAGATTTGTGAGACACGATCGCCCTTTTATAAACCCATGTTGGGTATCTTGAATCAATCTGTTTCCTTCCAGATAACTAACTATTCTATCCTTGACAATTTATTCCGAGTGCCTTGCAGACTAGGTATGCGAGGCTTACTGGCCTATAGTTTTCAACTTTCCCTCTTTCTCCTCTCTTGAAAATAGGAACTACATTTGCCTTTTCCAATCTGTTGGGATTTAATTTTTTTAAACCGATCTACAAAATATTTTACTAAGTGGAAATGCCAGTTCTTTTTCAGCTTCCCGCAATACACTAGGATAAATTTCATCAGGTCCTGCAGCATTGTTTGGCTTTAATTTTCTGATAAGATTGAACACAACATCACTATCATTGAAATCAACATAATTTATCCGATCATACGTCACTGAACTGTGGTGTACGGTTGGCAGATTAGTCATATCTTCCATAAAGACATAAAGACATAAAAGATTAGTGCAACTATGAGCCACAAGGGCCCTTCTTGGTTGCACTCTGTACACTGAACCATATGCCCACCAAATCTGCCAATCAGCACTCCCTGTAATACTGAAAAGCAAGCCCTCTACTCTTATAATGATTGTCTATGCTGTTTTTAAAGATGTTCAATGTGCTGCTACTGATGATGTTTTCTGGCAGCTGGTTCCAGTGTTCCACTACCCTGTTGGTGAAGAAAGTTTGCCTTAACCTTGTTCTGCTGTGGTTAATTTTAATTTTGAATTTATGACTTCTAATTGCATCATTTCTGTTAAATTCAAACATTTCCCCAAGGTATCCCCTCTCCAGACCATTGACAAATTTAAAGACCTCGATGAGATCTCCTCTCAGCCTTCTATATCTATGTGAAAACATATTCAGTTTCTTCAATCTTTCCTCGTATGCCAGGTTGCTTATGCCATTAACCATTTTTGTAGCCCTCTTTTGTACTCTCTCTAAAAGCCAACAATCTTTTTCATAGCTAGGAGACCAAGCTTGGATGCAGTATTCCAAATGTGGCCTGCCGTATGCACAGTAAAGCTTCCTGGTCACTTCCTCACTTCTGTATGATACATTCCTATTTATTGCCCCGAGCATTCTCAGTGCCTTCTTCCTGGCTTCCTTGGTCTGTTCTGATGCCCCCAGTTTTGTGTTTAGAATAACACCTAAATCCTTCTCCTGTTGAGTCACTGATAGCACTTGGCCACCCATCAAGTATGGAGCCTTCGTATGCTGCCTACCTACATGCATGATTTTGCACTTATCAAAGTTAAATTTCATTTGCCATTCTTCGGACCATTTCACAAGTTCGTCTAAGTCTTTTTGCAGCGAGATATGCTCATCCTGACCTGTTATTGCCCTTCCAATGTATATACTGATTTAAGCTGCTCGCTCAGCCCAGCATTCTCACCGTCCTCACCCTATATAGTCCCATTTACTTCCAATGGACAAATTGTGCTAGAAACTTTACTCAGCTTGTAGAAACTAAAGTACTTCCCGCTGTCCCCATTACAGTCAGTCTAGCCAAATCCATTACAGTCTAGCCAAGTCCAATTCTTTTTCTCCATTTTCTGCTCTGGCTTTTTGCTTCACAGTGTCTCCATCTTTTTGATACGACCTTAGATTTACGATATTTGAAGGTTCTTTAAACAGTATAAATGCAGCTTTCTTAGCCTTAATTACTTCTATCAAGTCTGGTGTAAGTCATGCTGGCTTTCCTACCCTTCTTTTGCGCCTTTGCCTTTGGGGACATGTCTAATCTGAATTTCCTTCGAGTAAGATTTGAACTTATCCCACATTTCACACGCATTTAAATTGGAAAATTCTTCTTCCTCTCTTATGGCATTTAAAGCCGCAGTCAAAGTCATGCAGGCAAAGTCTGCTATGTTCACTCATGCAGTCAAAGTTTGCTCTGTTGAAATCAGGAACCTTTCATTAAACTATCCTTTATTTAATGCCTGCATATTCATATTTCGAGACCTAACAGTATCTGTCGGCTACCAGCTCCTATACCACCAACGTTTCAGTTTGTGGAGCAATGGGCCTGCTCTGGACGTTCCCTGTATTGCTATATGAATAACACTGAAAAATAAAACTTTAGAAGCCAAAATACCACGATCCCGAAATGCAGTTAGGTTCGAATTCAGGTGAGTTATCTAGGCTTCAATCTCCATTTCCCCACGACTTTTTCCAACGCATCTACACCCGTGGTGGGAGCCCTGATCATCTCACTATGTGACGGTGGATGTACTGTGACCATGCCGTCGGCGGCAGATAGTCGCCCGGAGTACAGACCAGCCACACTGGTGTTCAGTGAACAGCGGATTTGGGAGGTGGCCGGATCTTGTTCGACTGCCCGGTAACTGTTAACATGCAGTCGCAGGCGAGACATTTTTGACTGCACGTCACGTTAGAGCCGTCCCGGCGGCAGCATGAGAACTCCGCGGCCGTTGGCTGCCGCCAGCCTGTATGGCAGCGGGTCTTCTCTAGAGTCATCACGTGCCAAGGAAGCTGTCGGAACTTTGTGTCGGCTGACGGAATTTCATTGCAATTGAATTCCATATGTCAGGTGCCCTAGTCTTGATCCAAAACACGCGCAAGCTCCTTGACTGGCACTAGCGATATTGCGAAATTGTTTTTGCATTTTTTTTTTGTGCCAAGAAAGTGAACTAGGGTAATTCTATCAAAATCTGTCTGGCAGCTGAGATAACTAATGGAATTGCTATGTAACTGAGCCGAGTTGACAAAACATAAACGCACTGTCCGAAAGAGTTCGATTTCTCCATCAATCCGCGCCGTCTCGGGGGGGGGGTCTTCAACCGCCCCCTGAGGTTTTTCACGAATAGTGAACGAACGGCGCGCGGAAGCGCGCTACAATTTGGTATACCTTTTCCCACATGAATTTGGCATGCTATTTAAAAAATTGAAGTCAGGTCATCTAGGGTCAACAAGTTAGTCAAGGTCAAGTGAGTTCACATAAAACGTTTAACCAGTCGTCACGCTTTAACGGATACAGATATTTTAATGAAACTTTCAGCGCTTGTTTATCTTTATGGTGCAACAAAATGAATAAGAGGAATTTGTATCTTCTTCCGTTTTTTGACTACTCATTAATTTTGCATGTTTGCCTATTATAGTTCAAATAGAAGATTCTCGCCCAAGTAAGCATTTTTTATTAGAGCAAGTTGACTTCCAGCAACGATTCTCGGTCTGCTCTATCCATTACAAAAGCAAAGTTAAAGACAACTTGTATGGTTCACGAAAAGAAACTTTGATGCCAGGACCGTGTATCCATCAGCGCTCGGCGGTAACCAGACTGGCCCGGTACAGCCCACACCCTCCCAGCTCAACTCGACACCGCTCCCGCGTTTCCGACACCCCCGATCGCTGATTGGCCCATCCTGCACACGCCCCACGCCACGTATCCCGCCGACCCGTTCCGGTCGCGAGGTCACCGGTGGCTGACTCATCTGCCGGCATCCCCCACGCGGTGGCCAGTGCCGCCGCGTGGGGCCAGTTCCACCTACCTCGCATGCAATCTCACTACAACTTGAATACTCAAAATGTTGAAATTTCAACAACAAAAAATTGTAGTTTTTGGGGCTAAAAACTTTGTATGGCCCTGGTCGACTTCGCTGTCCTTTTCTGATTCCAAATAATTTTGGTTTTCAAATATCCCCCAAAGTGAACTCCCCAGAACCAAAAACGTAAGTGGTGAAAAGTTGTGAAAATCTAGCCCTCCTAGTTACGTCACTTTTGGGGAAATTGTTGTGGGGGCGGATCCGGGCCCTACTCATCGAGCCCTTTCCAATGAGACCTCTTTCGTTTTCGTTCGAAGCTTAGGTTGGATTTTAGAGGGGGAACACCCCCCCCCGGGAGACTGGGTGTTAGGATCTGACCGGAGAGACCGGGCTAATCGTTCCTTCCCGTTCATCGTACGTGTTAAGTTCAAATTCAATTATACAATAAGGACACTCCTTTAATAGGCATATTTGGTTGCATCGACTAATGCATCCCGCTGAGGTTTTTGCACTTCGTACCACCAAAATAAATAAAGTTTCATATCGGGACAGACCGTATTTATTTTAATTTTAAAGACGATGATGCATTCAGTATTGTTGGTTTTTTTTGTTATCCATAAATTCCTTGCCAATTCAAAGGAACGCCTCCGAATGCTTTGCTTTGTGATCGGTCAAAATAACTGTGACGTCATATACATAGGCGTAGGAACAGGGGGAGGGAGCCATGGCCCACCCAGTTGTCAAAGTGTGGGGCAACCATGATAGCTGGCCCTTCTACTTTTGAGACATTTATATGTCCTAAAATGCATCATGCACACGTTTGAATATGTCAAAAACTTCCTGCAATTCATAACTAAGGAAAAACTCCACACATTACATCGTAACACTTCATTTTTTAAGTCATGCACACTTGGAGATGATCTTACAACAACGCGACTAATTCGGGAGTTGATGTAATACAACATATGAATGGATATTCAAACCTTGCATTATGTTGCGAGAAGACTATCAAGCAGATAATGTGTCAGCCAGTACCAGAATACGTTCATACTATAATTTCATTGTGGTTCTTTGACTACTAACATACTTGACATTGATTTCACTGCTCAATTCGTTTTGGGGACCAGCATTAGGGGTTATACATAAACACAGGGGCACCAAAATGTTTCACCGAGCACGAAAATTTGCGCTGGGAACGCCAAAATTGCCCCCTGGAGCCCCGATAAGCACAACGCGCCTCGCGAACTAGCTCCAAATCGCTCATTAGCCTAAGCATACCACCAGATGCTTTAACACGCGCCCTGGAGGACCTCTGGAAATTACGCGCACTGGAGGGGGAGGCGAATTCCGCCCCCTAAGATCTCGGCTCCTATAAAAGCTGGAGCAACAAAATTCGCAGGGCGGATGAGTACGATAGTGAACTCTATTTTGTTGAAATTTAATGACCTAAGGTCAATATCTTCTAGGTCAAATGATGTCAAAATGTAAAACAAATTCTGGTTTTATGTGGCTTGGCTTGTCATTGTTATGGATCGCTGTGATTGTGTTTGAATACTCCAAAATGGATTCAATGGCGTTTTGGACATTACTAATGATGCAATACATATGGTAGATCAGGCATTTGACATCAGGTCACCTATACAACAGCACTTTATCAGGTCATTACCTGCTCCAGTTACCGAACCGGGCCACTACTCGGACAACAATGGCAAACAGTAGTTTTCAGGATGTGTAGGGGTAACATGCAAGGTGACATCAATCGCATGACAGTCATTTGCATTTATGACAACATTCCAGTTGACCAAGTTTGGTTCCATTAACCTGCCATGAACTTGAACTGACTTGACCTCGGTGACCTAACATGACTTTGAAACTATAAAGCATAACAATATACATCAAACAAGTCGCTATTGTTGCCAAAAACACTTCCCTTTTGCGAATATGCAGGAAGCGCATCAGCGCCGATTTTTGTGGTCTGGCGCTGACAATTTATTTGCTTTAACGGCCCTAAGTCGACAAATGTTCGGCCGATTTGAGTTTTTCTTACTCTACGCAACGCGCTGGTCATTTCTGAGCAGCTACGCAAACAATCGGTAAAATCTGGAGTTATGTACAAAAATCCGGAGGGGTGGGCAGATTTCGCCCCCCTAGGGCGCGTGCTAACAATGGCATACGGCGAACAAAACGTACCGGAGCTCGAAAAACCGCGAACGGATACAACAAAATGAAGCTTGGTTTACGAAAAATCGGCCCGTGGTTTCGATTTCACTTCATTCAGAACAAGCCACCAAAAATTGCGTCAAACTCTGGAAACTGGCATCGGCTTCCCCCGGAACCATGCGCCCGGGCCCGAAAATCGCGACTGGACCCTGATAAATTATATCGGATCCATCAATATCGTGCTGAGGTTAAATAAATGTGAGCGATCAACCCCAAGTATGCACAGCGGGACCCTAAGAGCACAACTGGAGGACGAAAATGCGCCGTACCCTCTAAAGCGTACAGAGTCTGGCGAAAAGCGGCTGGGCCTTAAAGCTTGCGCTGCAGCTCTTAATGACCAGGCCGGGAGCTAAAAAAACCAAAACATAACGGGGCCCACAAAACATACCGGGGCTTTGAGACCGCACGGTCCTCAAAAACAGATTGGGGCCATGAAAATCGGCATGGTTGTAGAAAATGAACAAAAATACCGGGCACTAAACGGTCATTTCGGGGTTTGCGAAAATGCACCGGTTCATAACAAAATTCGTAGATGCACCAAAAAAGAGCACAACTCCAGAGCCGGGGGCGCAGAAATGTGCCGGGTACCTATACAAAATTGACCGGGACCATAGAACACATCAGAAGACAAAGAAAAGCGGAAAGGTTAATAAAAAAAACACCTATGGAAAGCCTAAGCCCGGTAGCCAATCTGGGAGTGTATTAAACCTAGAAGATGATGGGCGTCAAAGCTCAACGGTTATCCGGATTACTCAGGTACCAGAAAACGTGGGAAGAAGATAAATAATCCTCGAATTGAAATTAGGATGGGCCCTTGTGGCTCTTAAGTCTGGATACGTAACGCCTTTATGAGCTGCCCTGTGTTGTAACCTGTCATCAATTTTGCATTGAATTTTGTTGGTCCCCAACATATGCGCGCCGCCGTATGTTGCCGTTTGAACCTGGTGCCACACAAAGTAGTTGTAGCTTTTCATTACAAGTGGCGGATATTCTAATGTAATATAGTGCACGATGTGTACTATAGAGATGATTGAGGTGACTGGTGACCTATGTGTTGCAGTTAGGCCCTGAGGACGAACACCATACCATGCATTTTTGTGTATTGCGTTTTTCTTTCTTCAGTCTGTGAGCCTGCCAATCTTGGTCTACCACACACCAGACGAAAAAAGAATCAACCAGCCGTCACCTTCCTTTCCTGTTTCTCATCCTTTATAGCATTCTTCATCCTTTCTGACACCATCATCCTTCGTGCGACTTCTTTGACCATTGGCCAGCATGTAAGCTACGTTCTTGATTATTTTTACTCACCAAAATCGGTGAACATTTACAATGATGGATATCTTAAGGTACGCATAGTACCATATCATGGAAATTAGTGCACACCAAAAACCCATTAGTAAGGTTACAATGAGCTTGCAAGCCCCCCTCACACACACACGCACATAGCGGAAGTTGAAGAAATTTTGTTCGAACAGTAATACTAATGGTTTCACTCGCACCAAGAAGATAGGCCCATTACTATAAAAGGATCAATCGGTCGTGAAAAGAGTTCCAAGTTCAGCAAGAGGTGTGAATTTGAAAGTACTTATACTGCGATGATAGTTCTTTTTCCAGACCACATGTTGTTAGCCATGGGTGCCATAGGTTCCATAGGTGCGCCCAGGGGGCATCCCCTTAGCGGTGGAAGTTGTGTGTTCACTATTAAAATTATCAGGTTCTCTATCCAAAAGTGCTCAACCATGGTGCTTTGCGTGATTATTGGGTGCGCCCATGCTATTGACCCTGGTCCACCTACTTTTTAAGACGCTCATACGCCTACAGTCACATATGTAGAGTTCCGCGATGCTTGACTACCACCAATTATATCTTCCATTTTGGACACTGCCCATTCGTAATGATCGCGACAGTTTTAGCTTGGATCACATCCGGTCGTCAGGAGCAAATGGATCGCAGAAAACGACCCTATTATTCTTGTTTGTGCCGATGTGTACAAATGGAACTGCAAGTATGCCAGAAGCAATGGTCATCGGTTTCCCGACGGCCGACAAGATGGGGACGTTGTCGAGCGATTCTGTACGCCGAGACAGTCCACTGATCTCTGCTAGTGGCTAAATGTCCCCGCTTGCTGCGACGAACATTCATATGTACATACAAATGTAAATACCATTGGTATACAGGGGTAGGAGTATTTTGATAGGCGTGGGCACGCCTAAGTATGAGGGGAGACTGGAACCAGAGTATCTTCCTCAAAAGGTAAGCATTGATGTTTTCTACCTCAAGGTTTAACTTGAAAACGGTGATTTTATTTCACTTTTTTGTGAAAGCTCCCACAAAATAGAAGTAATAAAAATGCGGCTTGTCCCGACACGAAACTTGTTTATTTTTAGGGATATTTATTGGATTATGTGGATAACATTTTGAAGCTTAGGAAGAAAGCATGACTGAAAGACAAATATATATTATTTTACAATCGCAAACATCAGTTGGAGATAATATACCGATGAGCAATCATATCGATTGTTACAGCAGCCGGGGTGCGATACAACATGTCTGTCCCAACTTGTGTCATCTCCTGACCTTTTAAAAGTCAAGCTCTGCATATTGAAAATTCCGTGAACACCAGCCTCGTAGAGATGGGAACTTGTTAGTATACATGGTTTTGGAAACATTGATGTCTACAACCCTTTCATATTAGCATTAAGTGAAGAGAATTGACATTCTCTAGCTGACTACAGCATGCTGAAGATGGCAAGACATTTGACAAAATTGGCTGGCAAAATAACACCAAAAATGGGCTTGGGAATGGATAATATAGCAGATAAAAATAATACAAAGAAGAACAAAGTGCAGCATAGCCTAACCACATATAAACAAACCTCCCGTAGAAGGAAATAATAGGTGCACAAGATTCAAGCAAGTCTTGCTCCAAAAATTATACTCGAAAAACCAAACCTAATGTGGCATGGCCTAAATTTTCATTAAGAAAAACCGTTCTCAAACATAAAAACCTAACCAAACCTGGCATACTCAAGCCTGACCACTTGCTTCATGCTGATGAAATGTATGCAAGATGTGTCTCGTGAATACCTTAAGGCACTATAATGGAAGGCTGCCATTACATTAAACAAAATGTTGAAAAACTGCACAAACCCCAGCAGTAGCATACTTGTGATGCTTTCATCAAGCTTAGTAAAATTCTACAATATGCCTGACACCCAATGTAAAAATTTACTCAACAATCTGCCAAGTTATCCCAACACACATGTGCATTTCAACTGCATCTCTACATATTTTCACATATATTTTACCAATCATGTAAAACCGTGGAATGTGCAATATTCATCAATTAAAATATACTTGACATGTTATTCATTGATCATTTATCAAGCACTCATATTAGGATGCAACCTGCAGCCTTACATACCCCACTATGGAATGCCAATTATGAAGCTTAAACGGAAATTAAGAAAAGTATCCCACTGAGGAATAATATAGTCATTTAGCTACCTAACAGTGGCACAAACATTGGAATACAATCAATATTAGATGTGGACTTCGGTGCTAGAAAATGGAAGCTAGAAAATGGAAGCATATCTGGGTATTGTCATAATTGTCACCACAAACCAATTAATTTCTCAGATGAAGCCAGAACAGGGAAAGTATCCTGTCATGCAACATTGTAGCTAGTTGTCTCGCCGACAGCGTGAATTTATTTCGGATACAATCAAAACTTAGATGTGAATTTTTGCATTGCAAAACCGAAGCTTACCATTGTTTTATCACGTATGTAGACATAAATCAGTTATGACCTAAAGGCATTTGCTCGAAAGTTGGGACATCATTGGAAAGTCATGATATTCGATAATGATGTAGCCGCTTGGTTATACTGCGGTACCAAACATGTTCAGTTATCACTAAGATTAGATGCCAACAAAGGCACTAAAAGGTAGAAGCCTATTCTGGTCTTGAGTGTTGGGCAACAGACCCGTATGCTACTAGAAGCATATTGGACCACGTTTTGCAGTGTAAGCTCTCTTACTGGTGTATAAGGGGAGAGGTATGTGTAGACCATCACCCCTTACTACCTGTAAAACTATGCTTGCGCATTGAAGCTTTTTTTTGTATGGCCACCCTATCCGGCTACCACACTTCCATGAGTTACCATTCCTCTATGAATGCAAGCTTACATTTGAACTTGAATATCACTTTCCAACCACAAAATGAAATGTGATGCTGAAATAGATTGAAGATTCTAACTTAGTCGCATAGCGTTTAACAAGCTTTAAAGTATGGCTATATTGTGCGTGATCTTGACCACTGTAAAACTGGTTAAAGCGAAGTGTTTCAAAAATGCGCACATATATTCGTCATACATGGGTACCTCTACCCTGGAGAATTCGCAAAGGTGGTTCTGCCCTTTGGTTTAATATCTAAAATAATATAGTTTCTGCACACATTATGCCTGTGTTCCATAACAAAATGACCCCAGATGTCGACGCACCCTTACACTCCAATCGAAATGCTCTGCTCCATGGCCAAAATGTATTGCCCTTCTTTTTAGCATACCCATTCTGGAACAACTATCCAGCTATATTCGCATTATGTGGCATGACGCTTAAGGTTATGTGAAATATTTTCTTATGATCCAGGATCTGTACCGTAATACTCGTTTCATAGTGCATGCTCCTTTAAAGTTAGTCAACTATGTTTTTCTTTCAGTGGTTCTGAAAAGCTAGAGACCATAGGGCGAAACGTTCAGAAAATTATTTGGACAGGGGTAGGAAAATTGTTTTTTCATGGCATGCTTTCCATATGCATGCTTTGATTAAACTTCTTTGTTTCACATGCTTGTCATCTAACAGAAAGTTGTCGAAATATTGATGGCAGTTGGCCACCGCCTCCATGCTTTCTCCCTATCGCGTGGAAATATATTTTAGGATTACAATAACGACCGTATATTGTGGCAGCAGAGCCATCTGTTTTACCTTGTGGTTGGGAATGTGACGAGCGGCAGCTCTGCGCAAGACTTGTTGGTGATGATGTGGCAGTCCTCGGCGTCATTAGGTGAGGACATGTCAGGTCCGTCCTCCTGACCCTCGTCGTCTTCGTCATCGTCATCATCCTGCCGAATGATCGGAAGGGAGAAGTTGAAAAGCCTGTAGCTTTATCGTGGCTTTCGTATATACTTGCTCATCATAGAGCAAAACCTGGATTCGGATATTCATATGGATATCCGTCTGGTGTGGATAACGGAGCGGATCCGATAGATTTTAGTGAAGTGACACTGATACGGATTGGATAAAGAATTGCCTGTCCAACATTTTCCGTGGAAGCGAACACTTTTCAATATAACATATTTCGTTTGTTTTTCAATCACAGCCTCAAATCATAAAATGCTGTGCACGCACAATCACTAATGGCAATTGCATTCGCTGGGTCCACAATCACTAGTGGAATCGTGGCAATTGCATTGCCTTTGAAGAAGTAAAACAAAAACACACCCTTGCATGCTTGGTCCATAAAGGCGCGATTTTGTCATTGTGGCGAAAAATACATCTTTCCGACATTTGTTAATTGCATTGCTCATTCGTGTATTCCCACAACTTCTTGGTGATCGTAACCTGAAAGTTGAGGAATGCAAGTATGTCTGCATCTAACCGCCATACATACCATATTCATTGTCATCTTCACTTATTCACTCACTCACCCATACACCCGTTCAGTTGGCATCCTATTCCTACACGCAGGACTTTTCTAGAGCGAAATTGTGACGAATATGTAGTGAGTCTGTGTTCCTGCCTGCCTTCGCCCGTGCTCCGTGGTGGGCGACGACGCGGGTTCATTGGTGGTGGCCGGAAGCGCGGGCGCTCTGGCGGCGGCAGCGGGAACTGTGCCGGCGCTGGGGAAAGCGTTGTTTGTGCGCGCGTACGATTTCCTGAGTGTGCCTCTGCGGCGGGTCGCCCGGGGCCATCCGAAGGTGACGTCGGGTCACCTTGGTGGCGGAGCGGTCGGTCTGACTCGGGACACGATTGCGCACGTCTGTAGGTGCGGCGCTGTCGGGTAGTGACCACGCTTTTTCACGCTAGAGTTTGTACCGTCGAGTATAAGAATGGAAGTATGAGACGTGCGCAGCAAGCAAGCGGTAACTCGGAGCTTATTAAGACGGAGGTTACACGCTTAAAAGTCAAACCAATGTTTCATAAAACACTCGGCGACGCATGCCCAACAGCGGGGCGGGGATGGCCGCGTGGTTAAGGTGTCGGGCTATGGGTACCAAAGGCCCCGGGTTCGACATTAGCGCCGCTCAGGACACTTCCCAATCCCGCGGCCCACCGGCGAAACAGTGTGGGCGGCGCCATTAGCCGTGAATGTGCATAAAGTACGTCGTGAACCACCCAATAAACAAACAAACAAACATGCCCAACAGCCTGACGCCGCAGCTCCCTCCCGACGAGGCACCACCTTTTCGTGGTGGTGGGGGGGGGGGATTGAGTGCCCCAAAGACCCAGCGACCATCGTACCGGCGATGGGTGAGACCAAGAGTGCCTCACTCGTCCTTTCATCCATACGCTACCATTCCACCCCCAGCTCATCCGAATATCCATGTCCTTCATCTAGCCCTGCAACACCGACTATCCCCACTGTGAGCAGGAAAGGCAACTTCCCCGGTTCTGCCCACCAGCTCTGTTTTATCGGGGTAGCCGCGCCCCCTCGGCCCGCCCCCGGGGTTGACGGAGTCCTGGAGATTGAGGTCCCCCGTCGTACGGTGCTAGTTGTGACGGGGGACCAACACACCTCTTTGGTCCCGATATCCCGGAGGGGCGGGCGGGCCCGCGGGGTCTCACACGGGCCAAGTGGCTAGTCGCCTCGGGCCGGGGACCTGGGATTCCTCCCAGTGTCTGCCGGCCGGCTGGGGTCAATGGGTGGACGGTGCTGGATCCCGGTCGGGGTGGTCAGCCTCTCTCTCCCGGCCGAGCGAAGGCGCCGCCTGCCCCGTATAGCTCCTCGGATGCCTGGCGACCTCCCGTCCGCGGGACCCAGGCGTCCCCCCGGCAGGGCCCCTATGTGGTGGGGCGCCAGAGGAGTGGAAACCAAGACGCACTTTATGGCACCTACAACCCGAAAAAACATCCCTGGTCCCTCTCGTAAAGGCCAGACCAACCCCCATATACGACGTGATCGGAGCTCTGCTTCGGATGGTACCACCATACCACGTGTGCTGGTGTTCCGGGGAATTAGCAAGTCTTGGGTCCCTGTCCCCCTTCCAAAGGTGGGACGAATGTGACATATTCGGTAGGATTGTAAGATGCGAAAGGCTTAAGGACGGTGCTCTGGAAGTTGAATTTGCGGCAGCAGAGCAGCCAGACACAGCACTATGGGCATCTAAGTTTGTGTATGGCGTGCGTAAGAACGGGAAAAGGGGGACGAGACGATCACAATCACCGTAGAACCACATAGTACAAAAAACACCACGCGTGGAGTTATTAACTGCTTTGACCTAAGAGATGTTACAGAGGATGAGATCGTGGATGGGCTGGCAACTTTGGGGGTTATAGCCGCCAGAAAAATGAAAGTTAGGAGAGGCTCAGACTTTATTTTGACCAACAATATTATTATAACTTTCAACACAGCCGACCTTCCCTTGGAGATCAGAGTGGGCTACCTGTGTGTGATAATGAGGCAATTCTTCCCAAATACAATGCGCTGTTTCAGATGCCAAAGATTCGGCCACACTACTCAATTCTGTCGTGGCCGCCAAGCGTGCAGCAGATGCGCCTCCCATGATCACTCGAGTGAGCAGTGCTTCTCTGAGCACCCTTTCTGCGCGAATTGCGATTCAGGACATGTTCCCCATACATTGTATGACCGTACGTGTCGAAGTTGCATTAAGGAAAATAAAATTATTTCACTGAAGCACACGCACAAAATATCGTGTAGAGAGGCCAGGGACCTCTATGAAAGATCACACCCAAAAAATATCGTACTCTTCCAGAATCAAAACTAGCATAACCGCACGAAACGTACAGCCCGACAAGGCATGCGAGCTGATAGCACAACTCACAGCTGTTCTTCGAGCTTTTGTGGTGCCCCTCGCCCTGCCTGCGTTGAACAGACAGTCCAGTGAAAAGAGCGACAAACCAACTAATGCCCTACCCGCCACCAAAGATTGCGCGGAAGATGTTTTATAGGCCTCTCCGCAGCCTACTCCTGACTGTGGGGAGTGGACACAAGTCCACCGGTCCAAAAGGCCGCCCGATCCTCTCCTTCCAAACCCGATCCATCCCCGACTACCACATCTACCTATACCCCATCATCACCCAAACCCACGCCTACATCTTATCTCGTTAACCAAATCACTCCGGCCATCTCAGAAGGAGGCAGTGCCGCCTGACGTCGCGTCCCGGTAGAACCTACTCCGGCATCGCGGCGATCGCAGATGACCGGGGTTCGACCAGGAACTCCAAACATGGGAGCATCGGGTCGAGTAAGCCGTGACGGATCGCGTGACCCCTCGCTGCGCACGCGGCTTGCCGATCCGTCACAGGCCGAGGGCCTGCACAAATCCCTAGCCGGGACCTCTCGGGCACCCCCGTGACGGTTCCTGGAGATGCGATGGGATCTCCACCCGTTCCCCCTTGTGAGAACCCGTCACGCTTTTCCCCTATTTGCGGACGCAATAGGGCATCACCCTGGGAAATTTCTCCACCGGGCGGTGGCATCCCTAGTGTAGAAAAGCTTCCTGTGGGGGACACATGTAACACATAAATCCCCCGTTCATGTAACGGCAGGTACCGCGACAGAAATCATCGATTCCAGTGCCGCCGAACTGTTGCTGCTTACTCGGCAGTCGCCGCCAGCCGGGCTGTCGAGGCCAGTGTCTATTGTGACCCCTCCCCTCCGGTCAAGTTGCATCTGCAACCCCGCGCCGTCGGCCGCCGCGGACGCCGCTGTCGGATGTTGACGTGTTAGTGTCTGACGGTTGGATGTGACCGTCATGGGTGTATGGTGATGTGACAGCTTATTCCGAGAACCCTCTGGGAACATGTGTTTGTGTGTGTTCGTGTACATGATAGTATGTGACAGGATTCTGAGTATATCAGTAGTATGACAGTTGTCTAGTGGAGCACGTGCGTGGGTGTGACTGAGTATAACAACAGTGAGGTCACGGTGGTGTGATTGTGATGTGATGTTTCGAGTACAGGTGTCCGTGTAATGTCCGGGGTGAATGCTAGGTGTCCGTAAGGTGAAGTGTGAATATGTGATGTCTGGTGTGTCCCGAGTGCAGTATGAGTGTAGGTGGAATGACAGGTATGACAGACGTCATACCATGTGGCCAATATCTGCGTTATCATGTGTTACCAGATGTAGTACAGGAATGGATGATGTTACGTGGGTATACATGCGCATGTATGTGATTTACGAATGGAATTATAACATGGAATGTTGAATGACCGCTATATGAATGTTCATGTGTCTATCTATGACAGCTCCTGAACTGTCAGATTGTGCCGTAGCGCCACGAACTCCCGGCTGCCTGTGTGCAGCGTGGTGCAGCTTACGTAAGCATGTTATGGGATACTGTGTCTGTCGCCAGCAGTAGTGTCGGCCGACCGGGGCCGAGGCTCAGAGGTGTCTGAGCTGGCGGAATGTTTGATGCAGACATTGTGACCCGCTGGTGTAGTGCATTGAGATCGGGCATCGCTCTCGCTAGTTAGAGCCGCGTGACGATGATGTTGTCTCTGGCGTGTGGCCAAGGGCGGATGCTCTAAGAAGTGATATAGGTGCCGAGCGAGGTGGAACTCTCACTCTCTCTCTCTCTCTCTCTCTTTCTCTCTCTCTCTCTCTCTCTCTCTCGCTCTCTCTCTCTCTCTCTCTCTCTCTCTCTCTCTTCTCTCTCTCTCTCTCTCTCTCTCTCTCTCTCTCTATATATATATATATATATATCTGTCGCTCACTCTCTTAGTGAGTGGTCGCTGCAGGGCGGCTGACTGGTAGCCAGCCGTCCGGACTGACTACTGAAGGTATGTCTAAGACTGACTGTCTGAAACCGCTGTATAACTGTTGAGATATAGTCTTGTGAGATGAAAGTTAGCATGTTTGAATATCGATCTGTGTGCAAGTTGAAGATTGTGTGAACGTTGTTAACAAGAGATTAAGATGGTGTCAGGCTGAGTTTGTATGAAGACTTGGATGCATATATGTTTGAGATGGCACAAAGCCTTTGAAATTATAACCGGGGTTCACAAAATCGCAAATGTTGAGATCCTATAGACTATTCACGTGCCTAATAGAAGTTTGCCTCAGACAAAGTTGCGAACATATCTGATAAAGCTCTGGGGGAACAACACTTCGTTACACTAAGAATCGCCAGCGAGCGAATTCTTCGTCCAGGGAGCCTAGGATCCAAACTCGTGGATCCTAATTAGTCATGCACGTGATTTTGTCTTTATTGAACTGATATTTGGATGTCCTGAGGCAGGACAAGTTTGTACACATGAACATACACCACTTTGACATTCTCAGACACTTATATGACCTCAACATCAACAGTTTTATAGTGGAACTGTCGGGGTTTTAGAACTAGCGCCCAGGACCTCCAGGTGGTCTTAGACCGGTACAGCCCTGTGGCGGTTTGTTTTCAGGAGACAAAACTTTCACCTAACTACATGGTGTCGTTGAGTCGGTACTCGATATTTCGGAAGGATGTGGTGACTGATGCTGCGGCACACGGTGGGGTGCTATTAGCTGTCCATAACAGCGTCCCCATGAGAGTACTAACGCTGCATACTATACTACAGGCGGTTGCCGCTCGAATACCTTTTGGTCACCGACGCATCACAGCATGCTCCGTATACCTGCCTCCAGGGAATGTGTTCCCCACCGTGGAACTCGCCAACTTGGCATCTGAACTGCCTCGACCGGTCTTTCCTTTGGGCGATTTTAACGCGCACGACGTGTTGTGGGGATGCGATGATATCAACACTCGTGGTCGCCATCTGTAATCTTTAATCCTAAACGAAATGCTCTGCATTTTAAATACTGGAACACGAACACACTTCTCCACACCCTCGGGAACCACTTCCACCTTGAACCTCAACCTGGTCAGCCCGCAGCTAACGGAGTGCTTCGAGTGGATGGTGGACTCCGATCCACTGGGGAGCGACCATTTCCCAATCTGGTTAAGTTATCTGGACGGCTCAGTTTTAGGCCCGCGCCCGCAGCGATGGAATTTTAAGAAAGCAGACTTTGGTTGATTTCAAGAGAATGCTGAAGCTGTTTTCCGCTCCGAACCAAGGTTTCCGCCACTACCAGTGACCGAATTCACTGCACTTCTCCACTTTTCCCACCGCATAGTAACACTGTTCTCAAACGAACACCGTGCGAGAGCAATCCCCTACGGAGTGAGGATGAGACGACTTTTTTTTCTGTGAGCGGTCTCCGGCTCCAGGGAGTTCGACGGACTGAGCACATTTCAACGCCTCCCTGGAAACTGATACCACCGAAAGTTGACACATCCCTCGCCTACACAAAGAAATTAAATATTACACCGCATGAATTCAGAACAATTACCATAGAGCACATTGAGTGTTACACTGGGTTTGTTCCAACATACACTGATGGATCCAGAACTGAGACCGGCGTAAGCAGCGCTTTTACTACAGGTACTGTGGTTAGAAGTTTTTCACTTCCAGCACATGCTTCTGTGTGTTCTTCCGAGCTTTTTGGCATTCTGAAAGCTATCTGTTTCATCGAAGTATCAGACGATCTACTTCACATTATTTTGACCTAGCTGATGCTGCTGCAAAACGCGGGTCGCAAGCTCAATGTACACGAACTCTACCACTCCCTGCCCGTGGCCACTTCCGAACCATTTCTGACTTTATGATCACAAAGTGGCAAGACTCGTGAAACGCAATACCCGATAACAAGTTGAAGGCGATCAACAATCTCCTCAGTAAATGGAGTTCGTGCTCGCGTAAGATCCGGCGAGATGAGGTGGCACTATGTCGCTTGAGAATTGGACATGCATATGCCACTCACTCTCACGTGCTAACTGGTGATGATGTGCCACGTTGCCCCAGATGTCACGCCCGCTTATCTGTGCGACATGTCCTGCTGTCTTGTCCCGGCTACGAGGAGGAGCGTAAATCTCACTTTGGTCGTGCTCAGTCTTTGTCACTCAGTGAGGTTTTAGGCAACGACTCGGCTAGTGTTCGATAAGGGCAACTATTTGACTATCTCGCTGAAATGACATTTTCAGTAATATATGCACCACATTGAAAATGTTGAATGTTGCCAACTTTTATTTTATGTACGATTCGTTGTGTCGACTATTTTTCTGGAAGCTTAACTCGTTACAATGTGTGATATATCGACGAGTAAATAAATTGTATTGTTATGGGCGCTGCATAACCAACGTAGTCGATGCGCCCTAAAGCCCTAATTACTGACTAACTGACGGCGGAGTTTGGAGCCGCCGTGTGACCAGCGACAAACACTGGGAATTAGTTCGGGCTGCTCGGAGCCAGCTGATCGCTGCGTATCACAGGCGCCTGCTGCGCTCCGAGCCCCAGACTGATGTCAGAGGTGGTCGACAACGATGGCTAGAAGCTGCAGGGCAGCCCTGCTCTTCCATTGCTGGAAGTGTTGCTCTGTGCGCTGTATTTGTGCCTGTGAATATGGTATGCGTAAATCATACATCAAAGGATAGCTCGAGTGAGGTCTGATGTATGGAGCGAAAATGCAGCTGATTCATCATTTAGCGTTTTCAGCTGCTGTGAGTGTTTCAGACGTGGTCAGTGGGCATGCTCTGCACCTATTTGCATGACTAATAACAAAGAATAACTTAGCGACAATCCTGAGGGCAATTATCACCTGTCCTGTAATGTCCATTGCCAATTTCGATTTTCCGGCAACGTTGTACAATTTCCATGAGACTAATAACAACGTTGCAGCTTGTACGAAATAAATATTAATTCTTAAGAATACATTTTCCATAAGTACTCATAGAAGCAGTACTAATAAAATAGATATACATTGAGCAGTTCAATTAGATATACATACAATTGTTGACATGTAATTGTTGAACCTATTGTCCAGCAGATAACAGTGGCTTCCAACCTATCCAACCACTCCTTATGTCTCTTCCTGTGTACCGACTTATGAAGAAATCTTTGCACACTTATAAATGCACGGAACAGCCGGGGAGGCGTAGGATTGTGAGAAGGTTGTCCTGTAGATGTTTTGGTGTACAGAAGCACACATGAGATGATAACAATCGAATATTTTCACAGTTCTGCACTAGCACCATTGTCATGGGCTGTGTTCAATAGAGGTAATTCAGGAACTGGACGTTGGATAGCGGGAGCATCTGATAAGCGAAAACCCAGATCTTATGGTGTTAACAGCATGGAAAATCAACTGCTCCGCTTCTTGCCACACATTTCTGACTTCTCAAACATAGATAAGCCTGAGTACAGAAAGACGTGAGACATTCACTTCCCCTCTACCGCGGTCTAAATAGTGGGTTGAGAAAACAAGTGAACAGTAATATCCAGACGGCTCAAGGCCGATGTCATGTGCGTGGCGACAGACAACAGACCTGGTCGTACACATTTGAGGGTCTGGCTCCGGATTTGTGGCTGGGCATGTCCCCTCCTTCTCCCAACGCTTTTTAAAACAGTTCCTACACCCATGTATCCAAGGAACATAATTTGTATGTTCTCTACATGCTCCCCGTGTCCCCGGAAAGTTAGCGCCAGTGCGAATCAGCTCTTGTGAATGGGCTTCCTTCAACATGCGTTGTCTGACGTTTAGTGCATCCCGTGAACCAGGGGACCGCCAGTGGTAGAAGATGGTCCCCACGAATAATTTGTATGCCTAACTTTTTACGACGGGTCGGTTCGGTTGATCAGCTTTGTCGTGCCCCACTGACGAAATCCGTATATGTTCCCGCTTCAGTATACGAAAGAAAGCTTTTAGCAGAAGCACAAACTGCTATGCTTCTCCATTTGAGCTCAGCTACCTAACTACGGCCGAAGAAGCCCGCCTCCTTCCTGGCCTAAGCATATGGCGACCCATCTACCATACACTAGCAAGCCAGTTAATCCTGGTATTTTGCGGCCAAGGTTGAAGATGGCGGAGGGCTTAAAACAGCTCTCCCGTTCTGATGGCATCGGCTATGCACCAGGGAGCGTCATTAATCGTCGTGACGGCAAGTAGTATGACAAGCCCACATCCGGTCACGCACGGCAAACCATTCCTAGGCGGCACTATCTGGCCGGTCTAACCGGGTCAGTTATCACGTACGGAGCGCATCGTAGAATAGCCTCTGCACATGATACCGCACCGTACGACTAGCCTGGCAGGTGTGCGTAGCCAGGCGTGGCATCGAACGCCCAGAGGACAGACCCGCACTTAGGCCAGCACGATTTGAGTGTTGGTGGAGCAAAAATGCATCCTTGGCGTAATTACACAAAAGCTACGAACCAGTAACACACGAATCCATTATAGAACCATGTCAAGCTGTCATCCACTTCCTCGTAAAAAGCAAATGTCCGTAGTGATATCCCATGTAGGTCTCGCGATACAAGACGGCTCGATGTCACTCAATTTGTGGTGCCATTACTTTTTCTGTGCAGTGTACCTGCTAAGATAAGCACGAAGCTAGAGGTAGGTTGGGTGGGTTGATAAGTGTAGTTGCAGGTAGTATATCCACAAGCTCATTAACAACAGACTGATTGCAGTCATTTTGACTGCGTAACAGTGTGTTGATGACTGGATATTCCTCCAGTAATGTAATTAATCCCGTTCAAGTTATTCACGCATGCATTTGTCAGTAAAGATGCCTGCAAGAATGAGGATGACACAGTGGTTGTTATTTACTCGCAACACATACACTCCGATATTTTTTCTACAACTATGAATCTCATCTCATTTCAATATTTTGCACGGTAAAGTTGTGGTTGTAAAGCAGAAGGAAATCGGATAATTTTGTACACTTCTCATTTCCTCTACAAAATGTATTCGATTCGTTCCGTTATCCACGTCAATCGGGTATCTGTACGTATATTCATTCCGTTGTATGTTCTAGCTCCACGAAACTCTTTTATTTACAATAAATGTTTCAAAATTACATTCCACGAAAGAACATTCATACGTGGCCGGGCACCATGCAGGCGCCCGGGCACCCACAGACCTGCTCCGGTGCGCTCCCGGCGGCCGAATCCAGGTGTGGTAGGCCGCCCGGGAGCGCACATCAACACATAAATTGATAACATAACAAAACGCATTAAATACTGGCGCCGCACGGCCGCGGCCGCAGCGCCAGTGCACAAGTTAAAAACATCAAAATGGCATATAAAATGCCGGTCGGGCCGCCCTCTAATTAAACAAAACAATAGCAGAAACAATGAAAAACAAAACAACACAGGACAACAACATATAAATAAAACAGGTGGGCCACGGCGGCCAAAAGGGCCATAAAAACCGTGGCCCGAGAGACGGCCCGCCCTAAAACAAGCACGCATGTTAAAAACGCTAAAAAAAACACGTCCCACGCCGCGGCCCGCAAGACCGGCCCGGCGTGGGCACCACGCGCCCCAGCCCGGAGCAGCGCGCCAACACAACACAGTCGGCGCGCCACCCCGCGGCCCGACCGTCACGCGGCCGGGCAAAAGGCCGGGGCGGCAGCACCCAGCGCTGCTCCAGGTAGCGCCAGCCGTCGCCGCAACGCCCGAAGGGTAGGTGGGTCCTGGAGAAGGACAAGGAGCCCCCAGAGCGGAGCCATCGAGAGTCCTTCGCCCCCTCCACCCAGGGCCCCGCATGGTATGGCGCAACACCCTGC
Organism: Imbricaverruca yamaguchii; assembly: GCA_034440575.1. Classification (NCBI taxonomy): domain Eukaryota; kingdom Metazoa; phylum Arthropoda; class Thecostraca; family Neoverrucidae; genus Imbricaverruca; species Imbricaverruca yamaguchii. Next base: position 288,312 of record JAOTOL010001325.1, read on the forward strand.
CTATCCGCGGTCGTGACGTACGGCCGCGGGTTGCTGGTACTGGCGGCGCCCGGTGACGTGCTCGACGTACATGTCACGGGACCACCTCAGGGTGTCACTCACCATCAGCTGACGCATAAGCTTCGCATAAAAGCGACTAACGCACAGCTGTTTGAGGGCGGCCTCATTCCCCCGGCACCAAGTGCCGAGGGAGCCCACGACGAAGGCGTGGATCGAGGCCGTTTTGCCCTGCTGGCGGAGCTGCTCCACGAGGGGGCCATACTTCGCCAGCTTCCCGTCGGCAGCGGCACGCAGCGCGGCGGCTCAGTTCTCGAAGGCGATGGTAACATCGACCAACGAGACCTCGTTGCCACGCGTCACAACCAGGTCCGGGCGCAGAGCAGAGGCCACGCCCGGCGCCCGTCGATTGACGCGCAGCTCCGTGCCACCACGCTGTGGCACCGCTTTGGTGAGGCGGGACAGCACTGCGTTGTGGCGTAACTGAAACGCAACACTGTGCGGCCTACAGTGGTTGAAAACGTGAGGCAACGTCTCTTTGGCGTAGCCACAGCGCCGGCAGCGCCGGTCCCGTGCGCCACGCTGGTAGCCGTTAAGCGGCACGAGGCCCAGCCTTGCCCGGTGCACGAACCGCCACTCGGCAAACCGTGTGAAGCTCCACTATACATATAGTAGGAGCTCATAGGCTGGCCGGCGACACAATCCATGACCTTGCCCTGGTGGGACTTGGCCAGGAGGTCAGCCAGCGCGCGTTGGCGGATCGCACCCCGGACAGTGCGGGCCTCCCCGCGTGTCTCGACAGCCGCGGTGCAGACATGGAGCACCGGGCCGGGGACGGCAGCATGCCACGCAATGGCCACTCGGGAGGCCAGCGCCACGGTGGCGACACGAGTACGCGTGAACCGCGAGAACACGTCACCGCCATCTCGCATCCGCTCCCCATTCAAGTAGGCTGCCAGGTCAGCTGGTGTTTGTGCCCGGCCGAGCTGACGCCGAACCACGGTCTCGAGCTCGACGCTGGCGAGGCGCGCCGTCTCGGGGTCACGGGAGCGGAGCAGCTGCGACGTGACAGCCGCCATAAAGACGTCCGCCTCCGCCACGAACTCAGTCAGCCCCACGCCACCCGACGAGACAGACGCGTCTTTTACTTTTCCATCTCTCGTAACAACTACGTAGCACGTAGCAACTCTTCCATCTCTCGTAATAACTCTTTTACTATACATTGTTATCAGCCTACTGCACAGTCGGTCCCACACCTGTACCTCGGTCCCCTGCTGAGATGTTACCAGAATCCTGGAAGTTACTTTCGAGATACAGGTTTTTTGCCCAAGCTTTATTTTTGTGCCCTTATTTGCTAATGGCGTGAGCTTGAAATGTGTTGTAATTGATATAATTTTCTTTCAGTTTGCGGCCAAATCTTACCATGCACGTCTGGACCATGCTGCATTTGCTGTATCATCATACTTTATGAAACATGAGGAGATAATGATTAATAAAAACATCTGGTCCGAAACTATCCAACAACAAGTGGGGGAACGAGGAACTTGAAATTATGCATGGCTTGGAAAATACATGGAAGACGTAAGATGTTCCGGCATCTAGGCTATCATCTAAGTAAGGTTCTCGAAATCTGAAAACCTCCATCAGCATATGAAACCTTAGTTCCGGCTTCATCTGGTTCATTGCCATTTTATATTTGGGCGTAATACTGAAGTTATCCAATACAAACGTACATCTTGGATCAGTAAAGCATGATCGCTCTCCTTGTTGTTGAAGTTAAAGGAGACAAATTTAGTGCATTTATTTTATTCTGAATAAACGTTTTGCCTGTCTATACTGTGAGCGACTATTGCATACCTTCCACACATGTCGAGCAGGCTTCCGGCAGCCTTTGGAAGGCATATGCCATACTGTCATACAACACCCAGTTCGACAGCAAACATCATCGATACCAGTTGTTACGAGATATGGAAAAATAAGAAAGGTAGCGGACAGGGGGATTTGGGGGGGGCACGGCAGAAAGTGGATAACAAAAGACGGCTGGGCGAGGAATAGATCATGACAAAACACGGCTGGGCTATTGAAAAGAAGCTACGACTTTTTTTCAGCATAGTCAGCGCAGATAAAGGGGAGGTTACCCGTTAGGGAATGTTCGACGAGGGCAGATAACAGAGATAACAGCGATAACAGAAGGGGAATAGCGCATCACAGAGCCAGATAAATCAAAGACTGTTTTATCCATCGATCCTAGATTGTGGTGGTTTTCTCCTTAGTGAGGAAATCGCATTCAACGTTTCCCTTTAGAAGGACGTGACAGCGCCTCATTAGTGGACATAGCGTAGTACGACTCCTTGATGGGCATACTATTGTATGACAATGATTCATTGGTGAGCATATTATTGTATGACAACGGCACATTGGTGGGCACATTATTGCATGACGACTCATTGGTGGGCATATTATTGTATGACAACGACTCATTGGTGGGCACAGTATTGTATGACAACGACTCATTGGTGGGCACAGTATTGTATGACAACGACTCATTGGTAGGCATAGTGTAGTACGAGGACTTATTGGTAGGCATGGTGTAGTACGACAACGACTCATTGGTGGCCATTGTGTAGTACGATAATGACTCATTGGTGGCCATTGTGTAGTACGATAACGACTCATTGGTGGGCATAATGTAGCTTCACTTCCCGTCAGGGAAACATTACCTCGGCTGCGGAATATTTCTAACTGCGTGCGGAGCACGTACTACTGACATTTGTGTTCTCAGCCTGCAGAGTATATATATATACAATATGCACGTAGTATATAAGTAACAGATAACAGTTCAAAATGCGAACTCGACAAAGATCGCTGTCCTTGGGGTAAATGCAAGATGTATTCGCCCTCAACGCTTGCCTATTAATGTGGAAACACCCACCAACACCCACCCACACGCACACACACACACACACACACACACACACACACACACACACACACACACACACACACACACACACACATACACACAAGCGCTTACGCATAGAGAGTGAAACATGCAACGATTGTTGATGATGGAAAAATTAATATCGTTCATCCTGAGCTCGTCACCGTATGTAATGCAATGCCAATCGTTCTGCGAGCTTCTTCGTGCCTCATGACACAAAAGCGTACGAATGGTCAGATTGAATGCAGTGGTGAAAGCCAAGCAACTCGGTGTGCAGTGTCAGTCTGGAGGTAGAATTGGTGCGCTGTCACAGTGCACTGCCGGCGCAGCTGCCACTGGTCGGGGTCGGCGGCCACAACTGGCCATTACACACGAGTCGGTGATGAATGCTCGGCCGACTCGCTGTTTAATAAATGGTCTTCTTGGTTGATGGGTGTGGCACAGTATGCCAGGAGGAATTAAACCCACTCCCGGATTTCACATAGGTCATCACTTTTAAACATTGCATGACGCTTTGGACATATGTATTCCGTTTGAAGTCTGATTGCCTAGTCTTTCTTAGTCGCCACTAACTATTATTGGCGCATGCTCCGCAAATTAATGCTACAGCTAGCGTGCTGTTGCGCGGCTAAATAAATACTGCAGTTATCTAAAACTGAAATTAAAATGGATCCGAAATGTTGCCCGTTGCTCATGGTACCAACTAGATTGTAAATTGGGCAAGAAGGATTTCGACGAATCTAGTGGCGAATTTTTACGTAATAAAATAATAAAATAATACAAAGCACAGTTAAAGTTGACTTGCACTCTAAAAACTTTCAGCCTTTTTGTGGGTCCCAAACCGCGAGCTTTCAAATTCATTCTGCGCTCTGAAAACATCACATTAGCGATTGAATTTGTAACAACAAATGATCCAGGCGCCGTCTGGAAGGATGGAACCTGGCCGGCGTCTACAATAAGGCCGCACCCGGCCACATTTTAACGTGTCCTGCCAGCCGGACTGATGGCGGCAGCACGTTGCCATTTCGCCTCCCAGGAACAGGGAGCTGCGAAATGGGTCGGCCAGATTTATTGGGACAGGATCTGCGCGTCGTCTGTCATACGACGCTGTCCACGACTGCCGCGTGTGCCGCGAATCCCACACGGGGCAAATCCCACACAGGGCAAATCATTCGCCAGCGCGGCAGGATCCACTCCCGCGGCCTCCACAAGGCGGACAGAACCCACTGCAGATCACCTTAATGACGGCTGTACAGCCGTCACATGATATGGTATATATATATATATATATATATATATATATATATATATATATATACATATCCATATCATTACGTGAGCCGTCATAAGGATAGGCCCCCTGGGGGTATATATATATATATATATATATATATATATATATATATATATATATATATATATATATATGTATATACACGGAAACTGACCCGATAAAGTGCTGATATATAGGTGACCTGAAATGCCGGATCTATCACCCGTATTGCATCCTTAGTTATGTCCAAAACGTCTTTGATGCCCATTTTGGAGCATTTAACACAATCGCAGCGATCCATAACCATTTCAAGCCAAGTTCGCACACAAGCCAAATATTACATATGTGACATGATTTAACCTTGATGATATTGATATGAGGTAATGAAATTCGCACACGATAAAGTTCGCCACCTACCCACATACCCAAACAATTTCGGTACTCTGGCTATAATAGGAGCCGAGACTTTAGGGGGCGGACTCCGCCCCCTCTCTCCACGGCGTGGAATTTTCAGAGGCCCTCCAGGGCGCTTGTTAAGAGATCGTTCTTCAGCACCATTGAAGGTCGAACAATTTACAGATATCTGTTGAAAACCAAACGCTGTCTATCAGCACTTGTGAGCAATTATGCACAAGCGGTGTAAAATAATTCACCATGTGGCCAGGAAATGCACAGTTAATGGAGTTGTGGTATTTCATCCTCGTTTTCGGTTCTTACCATTTTGTCACATGATGTATGCGCAGTCATGCACACAACTGCTAAATAATGTAAAATGCATGTGACTGAAGCGAAAGGCATTCCGCTTTTCAATCCTTAATTAGCAAACCTTTATTTTCTTCCGATCTTTCACTATTCCCAAGCAGCTTCTTCCTTCATCCACAAAGTTAATGGTGAAGTAACTTTAGGACACTGTGCACAAGAATGCACCAACTACCACCACGACCACTACGACACCACTACCACCACCACCACCACTACCACCACCACTATCACGACCATCACCACCACTGCTACCACCACCACGAACAAAAACAACACATCACTGTCCCCTACCACCATCACCTGAACTATGACTCAAAAAGGGACACTGTCTTTGTTTCTGTCTCTAAGGCGTGAGCCGAAACGTTGCTTATAAAACTACACTCCCGTTGCTTTCTGTTCTCACAATGTGTCATTTCGTCTTAACTAGTACACACACACACACACACACACACACACACACACACACACACACACACACACACACACACGCGCGCGCGCGCGCACACGCACACGCACACGCACACGCACACATATACACACACGCACACGCACACGCACACGCACACACACACACACACACGTACACGCACACGCACACGCACACGCACACGCACACGCACACGCACACGCACACGCACACGCACACGCGCGCACACACACACACACACACACATACGCACTCACGCACGCATGCACGCACGCACGCACGCACGCACACACGCTGTTACTTTTAATTCGGGTGCATTGATCCCGAAAGAATATTTGTGAAGCGGACCATCAGAGCACCGTCAGAGCACCGTCAGAGCACCGTCAGAGCACCGTCAGAGCACCCTGCGGTTACATTCGGTAAACCCAATACACCATCTTGCATTTCACAGTCGATTTGTGGACAATACAGGTCGCAGTAACTTCCAGTTAATTTTCGCGATAATATCGCCAGACTATTTCCCGGGAAGCAAAGTGGTATATCAAATTATCTTCGGCCTACATTCAGAAGACAAGACAGACATTTCATCCGCCAACTCTAGGCCGCGAACTCCGTTGTCGCTGCGCCAGCAACGCCCAGATACCTATCATTGTCCGCCAGCCGTGTCCAGGTTCCCGTCGTTGTCCTGCGCCAATCGTGTCCAGGCTCATGTCGTTGTTCTGCGCCAGTCGTGTTCAGGTTCCCGTCGTTGTTCTGCGCCAGTCGTGTCCAGGTTCCCGTCGTTGTTCTGCGCCAGTCGTGTCCAGGTTCCCGTCATTGTTCTGCGCCAGTCGTGTCCAGGCTCATGTCGTTGTTCTGCGCCAGTGTGTTCAGGTTCCCGTCGTTGTTCTGCCAGTCGTGTTCGGTTCCCGTCTTGTTCTGCGCCAGTCGTGTCCAGGCTCATGTCGTTGTTCTGCGCCAGTCGTGTTCAGGTTCCCGTCGTTGTTCTGCGCCAGTCGTGTTCAGGTTCCCGTCGTTGTTCTGCGCCAGTCGTGTCCAGGTTCCCGTCATTGTTCTGCGCCAGTCGTGTCCAGGCTCCTGTCGTTGTTCTGCGCCAGTCGTGTCCAGGTTCCCGTCATTGTTCTGCGCCAGTCGTGTCCAGGTTTCCGTCATTGTTCTGCGTCAGCCATGCTCAACTACTCGCCATCGTTCTGAGCCGTCCGTGCTCACGCTCTTGTCCAGTTCCGTGTCGTCAGCCATCGTCACTCCCCCAGCCGATGACCGACGCACGTGCCATCCGATGCAGCTCACGTAAGCTCATAAGATTTTATTGACCTTATTCTGTCGCCTCTTTAGTGGGGTAGTAAACAGCCGAGGCGAGAGAGGCGGCCGGCCGGTGGGGTGGGACATGATTTCTCCTGAGGTGGCCGGGCGGCGAGTGTCCGCCAGACGAGTGGCCGCCTCTGGTGCCAGCAGCGTGCCGCTGCCGTCGCCCGGCGGACATTATCGCTGCTACGTGTAAAAAGTTGAAGTCATGTGGGAGTAGCCGGGATGAAAAAGCGGCCGGGATGCAGCACCATGGCGGATGCTGCCTGATAGCACCGTCTCTATGGAGGACCGTCCACGGCTCAGTATGTTTATGGTGGCACTAGAGCACCTCATCTCCGGAGGACCGTCCACGGCTCAGTGTGTTTATGGTGGCCCTAGAGCACCTCCTTTCCGGAGGACCGTCCACGGCTCAGTGTGTTTATGGTGGCCCTAGAGCACCTCCTTTCCGGAGGACCGTCCACGGCTCAGTATGTTTATGGTGGCCCTAGAGCACCTCATCTCCGGAGGACCGTCCACGGCTCAGTATGTTCATGGTGGCCCTAGAGCACCTCATCTCCGGAGGACCGTCCACGGCTCAGTGTGTTTATGGTGGCCCTAGAGCACCTCATCTCCGGAGGACCTTCCGTGGCTCAGTGTGTTTATGGTGGCCCTAGAGCACTTCATCTCCGGAGGGCTGTCCGCTGCTCAGTGTGTTTATGGTGGCCCTAGAGCACCTCATCTCCGGAGGACCGTCCACGGCTCAGTGTGTTTATGGTGGCCTTAGAGTACCTCCTCTCCGGAGGACCGTCTACTGCTCAGTATTTCTATTCCGAATTTGCTTTATGGAGGAAGTCCTCGCAAGAAAACCAGCGCTCACGCTAGTCCACTACAAGGGCCTTTGCTGTGAAATTTGCTCGGAACAGTTCTGTTTTATCCCAATATTCTCAGGTTGTAGACGTGGCATGTTTTCGTTATATACTTTTTGGACGGCAAGGTTTTTATCGTTAAGTGTATCTATAAGATGACGGGATATACAGAATGTTGTACGCGTGCGTGCGCGCACGCACGCACGCATGCATGCATGCATGCATGCACGCACGCACGCACACACACACACGCATGCACGCACGTACGCACGCACGCACGCACGCACGCACGCACGCACGCACGCACGCACTAGTCAGTCTAAAGCTGATGTCGACCCACTTGGCGGTGTTTCGACTTTCGTCGAGCAACATCCAATTAAACACCTCACAGGCAAAAATTGTGTGCTGCCGTTTGTCGTTCTATCCTCAGATGATTTTAGGACAAATGTACGTATGGCAGATGTACGTAAGGAAATGTACGTAAGCAAATGTACGTAAGCGCAAATGTATGTGTGGCAATTGTACGTAGGCGCAGATGTACGTATGACAAATGTACGTAAGTGCAAATGCACATATGACAAATGTACGTATGCGCAAATGTACGTATGCGCAAAAGTACGTAAGCGCATATGTACGTATGCGCAAATGTACGTATACACAAATGTACGCAAGCGCAAATGTACGTATGCGCAAAAGTACGTAAGCGCAAATGTATGTAGGCGCAAAAGTACGTAAACGCAAATGTATGCGCAAAAGTACGTATGCGCAAAGGTACGTATGCGCGAATGTACGTAAGCACAAATGTACGTATGCGCTAAAGTACATAAGCGCAAATGCACGCAAGCGCAAAAGTACGTAAACCCAAATGTACGTATGCGCAAAAGTACGTAAACGCAAATGTACGTAAGCGCAAAAGTACGTAAGCACAAATGTACGTAGGGGCTAAAGTGCGCAAGAGCAAATGTATGCCAGCGCAACAGTATCTAAACGGAAAAGAATGCAAGAGGAAATGTACGTATGAGCTGCATGCACGCAAAGGCACGCAAGCCTAAAGGTACGTACCTTTAGGCTTGCGTGCCTTTGCGTTTAAGCACATTTGCTCTTAGGTACATAAAGCCGGATATCTCAGATACTCGGTCACACCACGAGCACCCTTCCCGCGACGTTGCAAGACATGTTAGCGTTACGGACACACAGCGGGGGGGGGGTGCCGTGCACCTCACCACACTTGCGGTTCATGCGTACGATCACACCCCACCGACACCTGCACCAGCGGCGAGCTGTGCTGCGCCGCCTGCGTGGGGGGACCCCGCGGCCTCGGATGGATCCTGCCCTCGGTGGATGGCGGAACGGGAGGTGCTCCGCCGGATCCACCTTGAGGGCATGGACCCGTGCCGGGCCAGGGCGTCGGTCCAGGACCCGCCGGCGGCGTGGCCGGCTCGTCACACAGAGCCGGGCACACAGAAACAGCAACCACCACCACTCACAAACGCACACTACCCGGCTCTGACAACACGCTACCAACATGTACAGAACACAAATACCAACGTAGAACAACCGCAACCCCAACACACGCGAACACCACCTAACACAAACACCCGCAAAAACAGACCACCAACACCAGGGCCTTCAAAACACCGTCAAGCGCACTCAAACCTATCCACTGCAACTTACCATCCACCACCGCCACCAGAATATCAGCCACCATCCGCAGCATCCCCACAAACCACACACACATTGGACAGATCATCTACACCACACCCACACACAGATCAGGACACAGACCAGGAGGAGCAGACGGAACTAGAACACAGCACACCTGACTCAGACACCACGACCACCCCCCCCAAACGCGACCCCACCATCTACTCAGCCACACAGGCCAGCCAAGAGCACAACCAGAAAACAACCATCACCTAAACGCCCACACACCCGCGCTAGCACATACAAACAATGAACACAATACTGTAATGGAACACATACGGACTCATAGGACACTGGCCAGAATTCAAACACTACGCAATACAATCAAATCATATAGCACTCTGCATACAAGAAACCCACTTCAAACCCAACGACCCATATCAGTTTAACATCCCTCAATACTCACTACACAGACAAGACACACACAACACATATAGGTCAGGCGGTGTCTGCACACACATTAAGAACACTACACCACACTACCTGATACACTTCAACACCACAGCAGATAACAGATATACACCTCCACAGCACAGCTTACACACTCATTAACATATACGACCCCTCTCACGGAACACAGAAAACCTTTCGGAACTAGACAAAGCACTTGACCAAATTAACACCCCAGAAATATTAATCGGAGATTTCAACTCACACCACACACTATGGAACCCACGCACAACAACACCTGACAACAGAGCAGGCACACTTATCACTATAGCGAACAAACACAACATCACAATACTCAACACCGGATCACCAACCTACCAAAATTGGCTCCCATCAAAATTGGCTCCCATCCCCCACAACCCCAGACGTGACCCTCTCATCATCACGCCTAGCCCTTACCATATCCTGGGTCGCCGATTCAGACCCACACTTTAACGACCACGCACCCATCACCATTACCTTCACCCAAATCCCGACCACCGGCCCCCACCCCAATCCCCAGCCTGGCCGGTGGAACCTAAAAAAAGCCTCCTGGAACCCTTTCTCAGAATCCTTAGCAGTCCAAACAGCCCACAACCCCCAACTATCACCAGAACAATTCGCAGACATACTCATCACCACAGCACACCAACACGTATCACAAACAAAACCACGACGCCAACACAAACGTCACGCGTCCCCTGGTGGAGTGATAACTGCCACCGAACAATCCGCGCGAGGAACCACGCACGCCATAGATATGAAAGACACCTCACACCAGAACACTAACAATATACAAACACAACTCAGAATACAATGTAAGACTAACATTAAAAACGCAAATAAAGACTTCTTGGAACAAATTTAGCACCCAATTTAACAGATTTACACCTCTAGGCGAAAATTGGACACTTCTGAACACATTTCAACACCAATAAAGACCCCAATCAAAGCCATCACACTTCGACACAACAACAACACCACAACAGACCCACAAACAATAGCAAATATATTCGCAGACCTCTACCATCTCAGATCATCTACACTTCCACGAAGTCCCCCACCTCCAATCAGACACACGCGCACACACCTCTACAACACTAGATTTACACTTACAGAACTACAATCGATCGCACAGACAGGTAACACATGTGTAGGACCGGACAATATTCAGTATTCTTTCTTCAAACACCTACCAACGTCAGCACTGCACACACTACTCAACACTTACAACACCGCATGGACCACACATACATACCCACAATCCTGGCTACACGCTTCTCTCATACCCGTACCTAAACTAAACACAGATTCAACTCTTTGTACTTCCTATCGCCCTATTGCCCTCACTACCTGCTTCCACAAACTATTCGAACGTCTTGTCAAAAAAACGCCTCCTCTATATCATTCAAACACAAAACTTAATCTCTCCTATTCAATCAGGCTTCCTTTCCAATCGATCATGCCTAGACAAACTCACTTACCTCATCACAACATCCAGGAAGCGGCGGCCAGGAAACGTTCCACGACCGTCGTCTTCCTGGATCTAAAACAAGCCTATGACACCATCAACATAACAGCACTACTACAACACTTACACAACATCCACATACAAGGCAGACTGATGCACTATCTACATTTCTATCTACTCAACAGATCTTTTCAAGTAAAAATTAGGCCCCACACCTCAGACGACAAATTCCCCACCACCGGTTTAATGCAAGGCTTAGTTCTCAATCCCCTACTCTTCATTTTAGCTCTAAATTCAGCCATCACCGACAACTTTTCGACCAAAATTGCAATATACGCCGACAGCACACGCACTAATAGTACTACAACACGCACTAACAGAACTCCACCCCAAACGTGTCACACTAAACCTGCATATAGCACCACTCAAATCCAAATGCATGATATTCGGCTACAACAGAGACAAAAACCTACAACCCCTAAAAATGAACAACTCACCCATTCCCTTCGTCACCACAACACAATTTTTAGGTATCACATTAGTCCAACGACTAAGTTTTCGTCTACACCTCCTAAACATACAAAAACGCGCCTCAAAAAGAATCAACATGCTACGAGCACTTTCTGGCTCACAATGGGGATCCGAACGAAACACACTTCTCACCCTTTACAAATCACTCATTCGGCCAATTATGGAAGACGGATCCCCACCCTTCGAAAACTCAGCTAAACCGAACCTAAAAATTATAGATTCTATTCAACGACAATGTCTACAAATACTCACAGGAGCTTACACCACCTCACCTGCTCACACTCTTCACATATACAATCACATCACAGAACTACAACACAGACGTACAGAGCACTAATTAAATGCCACTACAAAACACAACTCACGAAACAACACCCATGCACACAGGCACTAAAACTCCGCACAGCACGCAGACACCAACTCATGAATTCCTCACAACTACAGACCACAACAGGCTGCCGCATACACAGACACGCCAACACACTAGGTATAACACTCCCAACGACAACATCACCCCCACAACCCATCGCATGGTGGAAACAGCCGACACCCATCACACATTTCCTCATTGACAAACCGAAAAACGCATACACACGCGCAGAAATACAACTATTCCTACAATTCACAGCACAGTACGCCAACTACAACATCATATATATATATATATATAGACGGCTTCAAATCACATACACAGCAGATGGGCACAGCGGCGGTGCTGTACACCAACGCAGCACCGCCGCGGGTCATCCTACGTGCCCGTCTGCACGACACAGCATCCACATACACAGCAGAATTATTCGCAATCTTCTCGGCATACTGTACCATCTACAACACGAAAATTGAACACAACATCATAGCCACAGACGGAAAATCAGCATCACAGAGCATAACACCCCGCACCAAACCAAACACCCCCTCATTCCAAAAATACTACACATCCACAATAAACTCAGTATACCACAACGCCCAGCACTTCTCTGGATACCAAGTCACACAAACATACACGGCAACGAACACGCAGACACAGAAGCAAACATAGCCACAACACTACAACAAATTACACAATGTCCCTACTCACAACCTGACTACTACTCTACAATACGACAGGCCATCAAATAACATGGGATACAGTAACAACACAGCTACACGAAATACACGCCAAACACGAATACTGGCAATCCATCAACCAAAACACCAGACTCAGAAAACGGACACTAACACGACTACGCATAGGACACACTGCACTCACACACTCATACCTCCTACGCAATCAACCACGACCACAATGCACTACTTGCCGCCACACACTCATAGTCAAACACATGCTCATATACTGCACCAAATACAACAACAAAAGACAACATATCACAAACTACTGCACAACGAACAACATCTCTCTGAACCTCACCACACTACTCAACGACGAATATCCAGCATTACACGAACACCTCTTCCACTTTCTCAAGAATATACGCATTATGGAACAATTGTGAAAAAAGGAAAGAAGGGAAAGAAGAAAAGGTATGTTAAAGAACGAAAGAGAACATGAACAAAATCAGGAAAACTGAAAAAAGAGTAAAAGATATGTTACAAAAAGCAAAGAGAAAAATCACAAAAAAAATGTTCTTGCAATGTTCACGTACGGCGATGACCCGACCCCCCACCCCCCAAATACACCACATACCCCAATGTGGCACCGACCGGACTAAACCCCTCTCTCGACTTCATCATCCCCGGCTCTCAAACAACTCTACTGCACCAGCTCTACATCTTCAATCGGTCCGGACTACCTCAGCTCTACTCTCCAAGACCATCTCAACTGTAATTCACCACTGTTCGACGACTCTACTAAACCTCCACATCTGATTCATCCTCATACCCTACGCTACTCACTCTCTTACACATCTTCTCTTCAACCGGAACCAGCCGATATCACCACACGGTGGCAGGCTGGCAAAATTCATTCACACACACACACACACACACACACACACACACACACACACACACACACACACACACACACACACACACACACACACACACATTTGATTACGTACATTTGCGTACTTACATCTGCCACACGTACCTTTGCTTTACGTACATTAATCCGGTTACCCCTCAGATAGCCAGGACAGGAATGTGTGAGTAAAGATTATGGTGGGTCACGTGGCATTCTGTGGTTAAATATCGAATCTGGTATACTTAATTGAATCTGGATACTTATGCGGTACTTATCACAAGTAGCGTTAGGGATCATAGCATGATCCCTAACGCTACTTTTGATGTTGAGTAAACCCAGCACCTCCTGGTATATTGAGGGTCGTACATTTCGTCTCACGCAATGTCTAAAACCCAGGAGCATCTAAGAGCCATTCTTCGTTGTATTAAACAATACTTATGCGGTGTATGCTTCGACACCGCACTATTGTTGGGAACCCGACAGAAGCACAGTATACTCGTATGAGCACACAGGCACATGCGCTACAACGTTTCTTTAAAGAAACGAAATTGAAGTTGTCCTTAAATACACATAAAAGCACAATGGAGCGGGCTGCAAGGTTTGGAACAACGTCAACGATAGGGCCGCGGATACTGGCTACATAACATCCGCAAACTGTCCGGCAGCGACGTGGAACACTCAAATTTCTTATAATACAAAGACCATCACCGGATATTCGTGTGCGCCATATCTCGGTCATTTAAATGCTATTGACATGCAGATTGCCAGGAATATTGCCAATCAGAGTCTGAATCATGTATGTTCTGACGTCTGAAAAGTCAGAATCGTTCGATAAAAATTTCAATTCAACAAATTTTGACACCCACTTTGCATAACAAGCATATTTCTGATACGACAGCATGATTGCCCAAATCGCTGTAAATTGGTGAAAACCAATTGTTGATATAATAGTCCCTTTATTTTTTCGAACACCCTTTATTTCATTAAAATGTCGCGGGAGGTGACGTGACAATGATGTCACGCACAGCCGACTCATTACGAGTTTTAACTCAATTTGTGCCACTAACTGTGCACTTGATGTGCGAACGGGCGCTGAAAGTTTCAAATTGATATTACTGCGCCTTTTCGAGTTGTTAAGTTCGCTAGGAGGCAGGGGGTGAGGGCTAAAGAGGTAGGTCCCACCAGGTAGGCCGGTGGCATTCTCTATGTGTTCACATAACCCTTATGTTGAAAATCTCAAATGTAGGTGGTGCCTACGTTGTCAAAATGGTGTTCAAACTTTAATCGCTGATACTTACATTCCATCTGTGATGGTTGGTGCTGCCATAGGGTGAGTAGCTTACCTACCAACATCCTGGGTCAATTCAGTATTTAACATTGGATTGTAAGGTAAAATTTATTTTGAAAAAAAAACACTTTTTTAGTTTATTGTGGTGAACGTGCCAAGACCTTACCTGACTCTCAATGCCAGTGTTGGTGACCAATATTTGAATCCCACTGCTCGTGTTGGTGACCGTGCCGGAACCTTACCTGGCTCCCAGTGCCCGTATTGGTGACCGTGCCGGAACCTTACCTGGCTCCCAGTGCCCGTGTTGGTGACCGTGGCGGGACCTTACCTGACTCCCAGTGCCCGTATTGGTGACCGTGCCGGAACCTTACCTGGCTCCCAGTGCCCGTATTGGTGACCGTGCCGGAACCTTACCTGACTCCCAGTGCCCGTATTGGTGACCGTGGCGGGACCTTACCTGACTCCCAGTGCCCGTATTGGTGACCGTGGCGGGACCTTACCTGGCTCCCAGTGCCCGTGTTGGTGACCCTGGCGGGACCTTACCTGACTCCCAGTGCCCGTGTTGGTGACCTTGTCGGGTTTGGGCCTCAGCACGGAGAGAGTCGTCTCCTCTTGTGTAGCCTGCTTGGTTTGAGCCAGGTTTTCTATCACGGTGGCCGGTCGCAGGTCCAGCTTTGGCTGCTTGGCGGCGGCCGCCTTTCGGGCTCTCAGTCGTATCGCCTGAAGGCAATGGCCAGGTCACACCAGCGCCGGCAGACGGCCCAGTGTCGGGCGCCGTCACCACCAGTCCCTGTCATTGCTCGCCGGTGATCGCGGCACAGCTGGTCAGCAGTGAAGAGGGCATGTCACTCGATGGTCAGTGAAGGGAAACTTTTATTCAGTAGCCGGTGAAGAGGGGAATTGCATTCGGTGATCGGTGTAGGATAAATATAATTCAGTGTTAAGCGAAAGGGAATTTTAGTTTTCAATGGTAAGTGGGGGAGGGGGGAAACTTCAGTTGGTCATCAGTGAAGACGAGAATTTCATTCCGTGATGTGCAGAAGAACTGTTCAATTAGGTATCGAAGGAGCGTAGTTTGTAATCAGTACAGGGAGGTAACATATTCTGTAATCAGTTCACTGATTACATAATATGTAATCAGTGCAGTGGAGTAACGTATCCGTAATCAGCGCAGTGAGGTATCATGTTTTGCAGTGTAGTGGAACAGCTTTGTTGGCGAAGGAATCCAGAGAGGAATTGGTTGTGTGACAATGGATAGAGGTTTCAGTTGACTTGAACATAACGAAAACCGAAATAATTGTAAACGTCATCACGTTCATTGGGTTATGCGCATCGTGATCACGCAGGAACGACGCACAACGTGCCGCGTGCTCGGCAACTCTTTTTTTGCGCGTGGCTATTTTTCTACGATTTCTGCTGTGGGAGGAAGGGAGGGGTAGGGGCGAGAGCAGTTAATTTCGACTCCATTATACCTGGAACATTATCCCTGAATTACCTCGTAAATCTGCGTAAATAAAGACCGCGACAGAACCTCTCTACCTACCTTTTCCATGAACAATCCACAGCCATTCCAATTCGAGCTTTATTAGCCCAAAGTGCGCAATCTGTGGCGGTGGTCTCAGGAACCAAAAGCAACAATATTTCGAACCAGAAAATGGGGCATTCCAAATCCAGAAACATGCAATCTTTTATACCGCAGTTGGATTCTGGCGGTAGCTTTGGAAATAAATTAGGTAGCCAAATCATTGTTGCCGCCCCTTGCCACCCGAAAGTCCAATTAATAGAGGTCATGTAGCAACAATTACTTTGAGCCAAGTGCCCACCATACGGCCGAGACTTCCTTGGAGATCATAAGCTGCACAAGTTTGAGGCTCGCAGTTGGAGCACAACTACTCTACACTTCCGTACGAACCTTCGGTCACATGTGATCAATCAAATCATCCCCAAGGATCTTTTCTACCGCTTAAGCATGCAAAGCATATGTCGGAGAGCAAGCTCGTGGTTACAGACCACAGCATAGCGGGGAGTTCTGCTTTGTCGATTGTACAATTTGCATCCTAGCATTGTTTTATGCTGCAAGGGCGCTCTCAGGTAGCCGAAGCAAGATGATTGAAGAATATTATATATCGCATCATTATAACATCGCTGTATCACATATGAACCAAAGTAGTTTACTATAAAGGTCTCGTGCCCTTTACCAACGTTCCCAATGGGACAGAAGGGCACATGTCATATAGAAATGGTGGACATATTCTGTACATTTCTTCGCCATTTTATATAAAAACCAAGGCATGGAACGATTTCCAGGTGTGGGTACAGGCAGAGGCGCATCTAAGTGGGCACGTTGTGGGGACATGAGGGCCCCCACATTTGAGATATTTTTACCACGCGAAACGAAACATTTTCCGTACGCTTCTCGCGCAGACAGCATTCTCTTTTCCATGGCATTGCTTTCGTACGGCCTCCCCTGAAGAAAATCCTGGCTACGCCACTATATCAAATCAACAAGCATCACGGAATCATCCCCAAATCAGGCGACTGCTCGGAGTGGTCAAGTGCCCAGCCATGCCCTTCACGTGGCATTGACCGAAGTTATATTTATACATTGAAATACAAACTAGTGCGTTAATCAGCATCTAGGCAGTATGTTACACCATTTCAAGATTGCAGCCCATAAGAGTCTTTTGTCTCGTGTGCCCTTTGTTCTGAACGTTTCGTCATTAACATCCGTGAAAGTTTTCAGCGGGACGGATGTTGTTGGCTTGATGCTCGCTCGCGACATTTCCGGGGATTGTGCAGCTGGCTGATATCGGCTCGCGACATTCAGACATTCAGACATACAGACATTCAGACAGCTGGCTCGCGACATTACCGGGGATTGTGCAGCTAGCTGATATCTAGTGGCACCTAGCCATGCAAGAAGAAACAAAAATAAACGCACTGGGATTTAATTATTCCTGATCAAGTTTGACTGACTTCAAGCCCCCCTCCCCTTAAAGTAAACAATCGTGCGTCATCGTCTAGACACCAACATGCGGGCTGGCATGGGCATTAGCATGGGCCTACTATGACGCTTACCATTGGCAGCGCGATATAAAAATATTTGAGGCTATGCAGAACGCTCGATACGAATGCTATAGTATAACAATGAAATTGACATTGCATAGCCGAAGTGCTTACTATTGGTATGCATATGGCTGCAAATGTCTTTGCTTTCAATAGCGCAGTCGGGTAAAAAATAACTGAAGAAGCTATTCGGTGAATATATGTCGATGCTATCGTGGGCTGGTTGCACTTATGCATATAGTTTCAAGACTATGATCTTGCCCGCTAGTCTCTCAGTTTTGCCTGCCGGCAACCGCCACTGATCATAGTTATACGAAAAAACTTCGAAGTATTTAACGTGCTACTTAAGCACACAATGAATCCGATGTACCCATGGGGAGCGTCTTGAGCACAACAGCAACTGATGTCGTGAGCGTCCCCCTCATGACTCATAAAATTATCCCTGGAGCTGCCATTGCTCATGGAAATTAGTCGGAAGTTTTGCAAGAAGTGCCTCCTGATCATAATCGCAATTCAATATGATGGGTTCATTGGGTATATTGGGTGCATGCATCATTCAGAAGCACCTTTCTCCCATTTCGACACCTTGGGAAAGCGGCTACTTTTCTGAATTATCATGTCATCCAGCAGTATTTACGATGATACTCATCAACCAACAATTATATCACACACTTCTTTCAATGCAATGCCGGATACACCGATGTGCGACTTGACTTTGACAGAAGCGATAGAAATGACAGCATTCCTGCTTGCATATTTCTTGCATTCGTTCCTGATGTAGACATCATAGAAATGCTGCCTTTGGCAAGACCAACGAGAGGAATAGTTTGTAAGCGCAGCCAGGCTGCGGACCTCCAGTCCACCTGGCTCTGATTCAGACGGCGACCGCAAAAAAAAAACGTCAGCCGCCGGCACGAAACCACACTTCGTACCAGAGTAAAGTTGCGCGTCTTAATATTAGCGGGCGCGTACCGTTTCTTTCACTCCAACTGGTTGTTGCCCAACTGGTTGAGCGACACTCAGGGCCAACTCAATCTGAACCAGGAGAAGTGACGACTTTTGATAGACTCGCGGATTTACAATACGCTCCAAAGCAGTGAAAGGTCTGCTGTCAGCTGACGTCCCAGATTAAGTGTTCAAACAATAGCTGCACTTAGATTAGGTGACTGGCTAAGCCTCAGCCCTGGGCGGGTCTAGCCATGTATTGGACATGGACACGTGACTGAGTTAACCACGTGGCGGGTTCGGACATGTGGCGGTATGGACACGTGGTTGGCTGGACACGTGGCGAGTTCGGACACGTGATGGTCCGGACACGTGGTGGTCCCGGACACGTGGTGGTCCCGGACACGTGGTGGACTCTGATACGTGGTGGACCCGGACACCTGGCGTGTCCGGACACGTGGTGGTCCCGGACACGTGACGGGCCGAACACGTGGCAAGCCAGACACGTGGCGGGCTCAGAAGCGTGGTGATCCTAAACACGTGGCGGGCCGGGCACGTGGCCATGACGTCATCACTGACTGTTGCATTTGTCTGACGCTCATCGCCAACACCGAGGGAAGGTGGACCGTTTGAGGAACGTGAGGTGGTGGGGAGGCCAGTCCGGCGGGACCCGCCCCCCGTCTGGACAGGCAGCCAGTGACGATGGGTTACATGTGTTCGCGCCGCTCTGACCTTGCAGCTGTGCGTCCGTCAGGCGTGGTCGGCCTATGTAAGGCACTAAGGCAGTGCCTCACCGGAGTAGAGCTGGGCAGTATTGTTGCATGTTATTTTCATAAAATGATGCTTTCATCACTGGAAAATTGCAAACTTGAAAAAAACTTGCAACAAATATGCATTGGTGATTCATAATTATGGTGACAATTGAAGTTCCTTTATATTTACATCATTTGCATCTTCCAAGCTTCCAAACAGCTCTATCGCCGGTCGACAGATGCTAGCCGCTCGCGCATTTCCCATATAGTGATTTTTGGTTTCATAACAAGCGCAGGGTAGGCAGGGGCCCTCCAATGTCGTTTGACAATCGGTGACGTCACGTGGGCTGGACAATTGCTCAGTCCCATAGGCGCTCCAGCGAAACTTCCGTGTTTTCCACACTAATTTCCGATCCTAAATACCATTGAAATGAGCCGTATTTCCCCTAACACTAGGATTTTTTCGCTTGGTGCCACGCTGACTGCATTGATGTCAAGCGCCGCAGGAATCGTGCGGTGCCACGGCATAATGCGGTGCCACGGCATTATGAAGAGACAGGCCAACTGAAGATCACGGCCAGGAAGGAGGGATAAGGAGCAAGTAAGAGATAACTGTACTGGGGGCATGTGCCCCCTTGGGAAGGTGGAACACATCCGGTCAGGAAAAGGTGCCAACATTATATTTAGGCTACCGGCGGATGTACCTATACTGGCTGGAATAGCACGCCCTTATCACCCATGTGCAGATAGGGAGCCTGCAGCTGGTTTTCAGGATTGTTTTCCATTTTTCATTCATATACGTCTAGACCGGAGGTGTTCTGTTTGTATATTTTTGAACGGTAAGTGCCCCCTCAATATTGGCACCTGTACACTAATAATTTAGACTTTTAACATGGAGTACCACTGAGCATGCACTCGACAGATGTGGGCTTCCCATCAACTTCATGTATTTTTCTTACAAATAATCAATAATAATAGTATCACCAATAATAATAATTATGTATATATGCAGGCGTGCACCCAGGATTTTTCCATGGCGGGCCCGGACCGAAAAGGGCCGGCTCCAAAAGGGCACTTGACCGGCTCTAAAAGGGCACTTTGCGGTCCGGGGCACACTGGAAGGTTTGTTGACCGGGGCGGGGGGGGGGGGGCGTGAAAAAAATGTTGGCAAAAAGGGCATATTTGGGCCCGAAGGCCACCTTTGCCACAGGCGAGGCAGCTGATTTTTGGGCTAAATTTTGGACATACCGGCCAAGAGAGGACACCTTTCGGTCAAAAGGGCACTTTTGCCCAAAAGGGCACTGGTCTCATGGGGGGCCGGGCCTCCTGACCCCCGCCCCTTCGGTGCACCTATGTATATATGTGATATATATATATATATATATATATATATATATATATATATATATATATGTATATGTGTGTGTGTGCGTGTGTGTGTGTGTGCGTGTAGCCGCCAAGTGCACGGCTCGTTGGATTGTGTGCGTACAAGACGTTGACAACTCTAAATAGCCTAACCTAAGTAGATCAACCGCCGCGAGCATGATGTCCATGTCTAGTGCGAAACTATATTCTCTGTTACTCCGCGTACAACAAAACTGAGTTGACGAGATGGACAGTTTGAAGGCGCCTGCTAGTTTTCGATGGAGTGATCGTGGGTGAAGTGATCGTGGGTGAAGTGATCGGTGTTAGGTGGCAGAACCTCGAAACCGCATACAACCCGGCAACAATATACTGTCATGCGAATTGCGAATCTGCATTTGAAAACTGAACGTCGAAATCACGCACCTACGATATATATATATATATAGAATATAATGAAGATAACATATGCAATATGTGTGTGTGTGTGTGTGTGTGTATGCCAGCCATTTAGAGTTATGAAATGGGCATGTATGAAAACCTCAATGATATACTAACATATGTTAACATATATACTAACATATTTAATTCCCGCCATTTATATATGAAAACTTCCCGGGAATTTGGGGAAGCATTTCAACATGAGGGAAAGGGTTAAAATCCACTGATTTCGGAACGATGCTGATAGGTTTGGCACCTTGCTGCTCCAAATTAAGTTGTTGGTACTCATCTCACTATAAAATAATAATAGACATTTATTATATATAATACTAAGATACTGGTGGAAATCCGGCGATTTGTTTCTGCCTCATCTCATTTGGGTGCCCCTGGCGTCCGTCAGCTGTTATTGTGTCCTTCAATTGCGGCTCTGAGTCCGTGAGTTGCGGTGGTCTGCAATACAGGTACAGGGAGGCACGGGACTGGTTGTGTAGCCTGCTGCCACCGGTTACCAAGGCTTTTAGCCAGAAGTATCACTCAGACCGACCAGTGGTCAAGTCAAGTCAAGTCATTTATTATGTGCATCCGTGGCATCCGTGCAAGTCCGGACTTCGCTCAAGTACTCTAGAATCATGCAGAATCATAAGCTTGTGTTGCAACAACGTAGCCTCACTCCGCACTGTTTTAATTTGGGTCATATGCGACACTTTAACATTCTTACCCAGCTGTAATGCCTACCGCACGTAGTTTGAAGCAAGTTATTAAAGCGTGACACGTAGTATTTTGCCACTCAGTCCAAGGAGACGTTACAGTTCAACAGCCTGCAGCCTGATCCGTCAAACAGCACGCCTTACTGGCTTCAGCTGCTCATAGACAGCAGATAATTTGATAACTTGCACTCGTCTGAGTCAGCGTCCGAATATTGCACGACACTACTCACGACTTGGCTGAAGGTACAGCAAGCAGCCTTCTCGATGACTTCAGTATGGAAGAGGACTTGGCGATATGAACATACCTATGCTCTGCTAGAAAGTGATATCATGACGCAACGAAAATGACGAAAATCATGACGCAACACACAACTTTTTGTGCCTTTTTTATGTATGTAAAAACATCTTCCTCTTCATCCCGCACTTTCTGTGTGAAAGCCTTGACGTCGAGTCATGCCAAGTAATGAGCAGTTTGGAATGCATGTCGTACGGAGCACAACAGTCGTTTAGTGCCCATAAAGTCATGCTAAATGATTAGCCTAGGTCAAGTCAAACATAACTGCCCCTAAAGGCACCACGCGCGCCACGGGTTAACCCAGGGCAGATTAAGTGGATCGAAACCTGTAGCCACGGACTCCGACTTGTAATGCTTACCATTGTCGCGCGGCGGTGAAAGCTAAGGGATCGCTTTTTTGTCGCCCTGAAAATGTTGAAGTGCTGATTTGTCTCATGGTGTTTTCTGCTGCCAAAGTAAATGTGCTCTTCATATGAGATATTCTTTCACAGCTTGTCTTCATTTCGCTTATGAATCATCAAGACATCTTTCTTCTTGATGCATCACCAAGTACATTTCACAATATGACTATCGTTTCTAAACGACAATCTTCGTATAATGTTACCGTCGTTGCAAGGCGGATGCACGAACTGACGCGTCTGAATTTGCTCACACCATGTGGATAGAAGAAAGGAGCGGCTAAGCTGCCCCACAGCCCTCTCCCAGGTGGAGTTTATGCCATTTGGAGGCATTTATACACGCCTACAGGCACACACAACGCCGGATCAGCGCAGGCACGTGCCCAGCAGCTCGGAAACGGCTGGTCCGGGCTCCTAAACGACCATACTTGACCACTTTTCGATTAAGAGCGGGACAGTTTACATTGGGAAAACGCAAAATGTACTCTGCTAGGGAATCTCCCCGAGTGTGCCTATCCCAGTAAAGGTCACACCGGGAAATTTTGACGGGGTTCAGACCACGTAAGTGTCGCTTTACGTATTTCAGCTGGGAGGCTCTGGGTAATAAATTGGAAGCACAAATTTGATATGGTCATTAGGCTGGTCCTGTTTGCGGTTTATTCTCGAAAATGCACTAGGTCGCCCCCCTAGTTGATGCATTTTCGGGCGCTGAGCGCGATGTGCTCATAAAAATTCGAAATTTCGGAAAACTTCTGAACGCGACACCCGATCAAAGGTTTCGGCGATTTTGAAAATTCGTTTTTTTCGGCTCATTATTGCGAAATTTGTGACAGGAAATAGGAAAAGCAGCACGGACAAGCTGAACCAGGTATGTTTCTTGAGATATTCGCACAAACCAGCGGCTTTCACTCCATTTACATAATGCAAAAACACTGTGTCCGTACTTTTCCCCAATTTCACGAGCTACTTCAGCACGCCACCTATAGATGGCGCTGGTGGCGATCGCGTGTGTTTCATCGCTGGAGGGTGCCTCCCCAGAAGGTAGCCACTTTTCATCGGGATGGGTATGAGGTGGGGCAGCTCCCTCCGCCGTTGCCCCTCCCCTAGATCTGCATCTGATTGAACAATTCCAGTGTTTACACTACATATTTATAATTAATTAATCAACAAGCAATCATTACCACAGGTCTGAGGTCCATTACATTGCATTATAATGTACCAGTCCATAACAAACACACAAGGCAATCGAAAAAAACCCAACCACTACCGAAATGACGCTTTCTCATCAGACTCGCCACGAGTCTGATGAGAGTCTGAGCGGACTTGAGAGATGAGAGTCTGAGCGGACTGGAGGCGTGGGCAGCCGTTGGGACGTGGCGAGGCTTGTCGGACGGTCCGGCGACGGCGGCGGCGGCAGTGACGGTGGCAGCTCTGCTGGCTTGACGAGCCTGTCGCTCGGCCCGCTCATCTCTCCTGTTCCAGCGCCACGTCGTCTGCTGGTCGACCCCACCAATGTTGCGTCTCCTGGGGCCACGCTGGTCGGCCAGGAACTCTGTCATTGCCAAGCTCTGGCTGGCGGGCTGTGTTCGAAATGTCGAAGAGTTCACCGAAGTCGGAGACAGCAGCAGTTGTTAAACGGGCTGTAAGAGCAGAATGCTGTTTCCTCGACGTTTTTCGGACGCCTTCTTTTCTTTCCCACAGCTGCTTCACCTTCCCCAGAACACGTGGCCCCGGCCTTTTCGGTAGTGAAGCCCTGTCCCAGAGTAGCAAAATCTCATCTGCCACTTGCTGTATGCACTCTTTAATTGGTACGTACTTTTCATCTGTGGACCTCTCCTCCATCTTCTCCAATCTGACCATCATCAAGCGGTCGATGACGTCGGCCATGGTGGGAAGCTGGCTTCCAGGCAAGCGACGAGACGTTATCCCAAACTGAGGATGAGGTTCCTTCATTTTCTTTCTAAATGCTTGTCCTTCCATCGTTGGCAACGCGTTTCGGAGACTATTTAAACCGAAATGAAGACGTCCCGATACAGATAGCGAGCTTTTCAACTGGCTAATGTCACGATCATTGGAACAAACAATAATGCAGCAGGTAAGTATTACAAATAGCATTGGATGATACAAATATTTAATGTTGAGCATGAAACATAATTTGGCAGATAATTACTCGTGTAAAATTCAATACTTTTTCCACGATTTGACGTGAAAAATAATAACAAATTAACATTTCTCCTCAGTTTAACTGATCGATAGCTACCGTAGCTATGCCATGACATTTCGATCGGACCCAATGAACCTATAATGGTAAGGGTTGTGGTGAGCCGATTATTTGATATATTATCACCTATAATGCATTGTGATTGTGCTATTTAAAATTGATTAATAGTTGCAGCACTCTCAAGAGATGGTTCCTTGAAATCAGTGTCACTCCATCACTGGCAGATCTAGCCGGGTGTTTGGGGGCAAACGGTAGTTTTTATGGGGGCAAACAGCTGCAAATAGCCATATTGACCATTTTCTGGGCGTTTTGGAGGGGGGGGGGGCAAATGGCTTTGGGGACACTGGCCCCTTGTCCCCCTTAAATTCGCCCCTGCACTCCATTGTCAATGTCCGTGCGATGGAATACACGGGATCGCCACCAACCCCATCTATGTGTGGCGTACTGAAGTAGGCCGTGAAATTTGAAACTGAAATAGACCTGGTTCAGCTTGCCCATGCTGTTTTTCCCATTTCCTGTCGCAACTTTCGGAATAATGAGCCGAAAAAGGCGAATTTGCGAAATCTCCGAAAACTTTGAGCGGGCGTCGCGGTCAAAAGTTTTTCGAAATTTGGAATTTTGATGAGCGCATCGCGCTCAGCGCCCAAAAAGGCATCAACTAGGGGGGACCTAGTGTATTTTCGAGAAAAAGCCGCAAACCGGACCAGCCTAATGGTCATTCTTGGTGCAGAGAAATTGTTGGGACCGTTCTGGATCAAAACACTATATTTTACCTCCCTTTCTGCTAGGAATTTGGTAAAAGTGAGATCAAAATCAAATCTTCCACACCAAAAGATACAGGATGTGGGCGAGTACTTCCAGTTCGGTGACCGCTTGGGTCGGACTGCTAGCTAAGCTTGGCAACCGGTTGGATTTGACTTGCAATCCAGCTTTGCGATCGTGACTGCATTTCCCTCATTTGTTCACTGGCTTTGTGCCGTGCAGTTATTATGCATCTCCTCTTCGGGATGTCTATTAGGTTCCCGTTTTGCCACCTGCTAAATACAGCCTTACCTTATCCGGTGGGCGAGGCGAAATTTCGAGAACCCTTTGCAAAGCGTAATGTGTTGCTTTGCATAGCCCCCTGCCATGCAAGGCCCCTTCCCATCCCCAAAAAGCCAAACGAATATGTAGGAACAAGCTGAACGATGCTGATCGATAATAAGCGCCACAGCAAGCACCATCTCCTTGTTGAGATATCGGTGCGGATTTCCCCGCTACCCCTAATCGGCATACACAGCCACTGTTCTGTTGACGGGCTCGCTGTTCTCGACGGCATACACAGCCACTGTTCTGTTGACGGGCTCGCTGTTCTCGACGTGCAATTATTTAATCCAAAATCGAGCACAAACACAAACTGGGAACGACAATGGAACAAAATGAGCCTTACACGAAACGGGCAGAAATTGTGATGCATACCATGCTGATTGTCGAATTGAGAGACGGAACGTCTCGACCACATTCCTAAGTTAGTTATTTTTAGAAGGAAATCTGCATAAATCAGGAGATACATTGAAACATAGACAGCAATTACAATATATTTATTGAATGATCCTTTTATAGATAGGTAGCCAAATCAGTGTTTTTTATCGATTAAAATGAGTTTCATTTCCATCGTTCAAAAGGGACTACATCTATGGTCTGCCTGTGCTAGCGGACGCGTCGTTCGGCTTCTCCCCCACAAAATAGCTGATTCTAGAGGCTGGAGGTCCTTGTACATGTTTATTTGTGCAGTTCCCAATGAAATTACTTGATATAGTTTAGCATGAATCAACTACACAACTAAACTAATGGAGATGACATCTTTTTTATTACGCAAGGAAGGTTTCCGAAGTCAAAATTATTGCTTTTGGAACCCAAGAGTTCACATGCAATATATGCGTTAAACTAAGTTCATTGTCTTGACATTTTCTAGTAGGCCACACTTTCCTTGTAAATATATCAACGTGAATTAACCGTGCTCCGGGACAGAAGCCGTGATCCGGGTGGTGTTAGTGACCACATCGATTTCAACAGCCAAGTGACAACTTGGTTGATTCGAAAGCTTCGACGTGAAGAGTTCTTTGTGACAACAAACGAGGCTTCAAATCAAGCTTCAATGCAATTACACTCGCCAAGGGCGGTGGTTTCGGATCAATGACTCAAAACGTAGCGGCTGCCATTTTAAAACCCTCGGACGGCTACATAGCTTCACAAGCAATTAAGATGAGAAGTGAGCTTGAAATCTGGAAGCCAGTTTTGGAACCCGCACAAGGCAAGCCAGTATTTCATTCGGAGCGTTTCAAACGGGTCGACATGCACTTGAGACCATTCCGGTTGGCCACGGTTGAACCGCGTCTGCTAGCCGGCCCGCGGACTGGGCGATTTGTTTACGGGGTCAGGGTCGGCGGCCGGGCGATGGCGCGCTCGTGTCATTCGTCTTTGTCTCCAGTGGCGCCTAATCTGGGGTATGGCCAACCATTAGTGTTTATACTGGGGACAGGGCGCCAGCTCGCAGGCCATCGACTACTGGCCCGGCGTCGCACAGACACGCGCTGGGCGCCCCCCTCCCCTGAGGGACGACAACGCGTCTCCTGCAAGACGCAGACCGCCGACGGTATTCCTGAAAAAGCAGGGTGGCCTAGCTGTCAGTGAGATACCGACTGGTCAGCTACCTCAGTGCATAGTCCACCCTGGTCTCCAAACACCGACTGGCCTATTTCCCCGCAGAGCCCAGTCTGACCTGGTCTCAAAAGACCGACTGGCCTGTTTCCCCGCAGAGCCCAGTTTGACCTGGTATCAAAACACCGATTGAGACGTCTTCCGGCGGAATCCAGTTTGCTGTGGTCTCGACACACCGACCGAGATATTTCCCCGTATAGTCCAGTCTGACCTGGTCTCTCCTCGGAATTTTTCCCAGAACTCCTGAGTCCTGAACACATGCAAGATTGCTCACGTGAAGCAATAGCATATTGCTTTCTTTCTTTACCCTTTCTTTATATTGCAATCGTTCAGGCAGCCGATAGCCTACCGGGTAGGGCGCTTTCTTCGTAACTGCAGGGCTTCGAGTTCAAGTCGCACTACTTGATTGTGATTTCAGCTTATCCGCGACTGTTCACGGGAGAGGGATGCGACACTGCGTGACTCATGCTGTGCAGAGTCTGTTGTGTGACACGTGTCATGCCGCACAGTGGAAGAGCTCACGGGTCTTCGGTTCTAGCCTCCAGTTGCTGACAACTCCCCTGCCCACGCTAGCACATTGCTGTAGCGACATGCATTTTTCATTTGCGCGAATGATATCCGAGAAACTCGCAGCGCGCTACTAGCGCACTCCACACTGCTGGCAGGCCTTCAGTGCTGCAGGCCTGCAGTGCTCCACACTGCTGGCAGGCCCTGAATTCGTCTCATTTGCGTCGGCCAGTGTCGCCTCATGTCAGGGCTTTGGGACATCCGGTGCTCTGAAACTTTGGGATTTGAGAAACGGGAGGTTCGAAAAACTAAGTTTTGAAACATAGGCGTCTACAAGTATGTTTTGCAAGAGTAGGGTTGTCCCGTGTTCTATATTGGAACGGGTGTTATGTACCTCTATATATATTTTATATACGTATGTGGCCAATAGTAGAACGAGTGGAACTGCTCCAATACAATAGGCCAATAATATGGATGACTATATGATATTGCACCTCCGCTACCCCTCCCCCAGAAAGATGCACAACTCAGCCAACTCGATGCAGCTGCTGCCGACACATACAACTACTTCGCCGCCTTCGGTCACCAAATAACAGAGGAAGCTGGCACCGAGTCGCAACAATCTGCCGCCGCAATCACCCGCCGCACTCAGCTGGACTTTGACCGTGTCGCCAGCCATCTCGTCTGAGCCCGCCGCACTCGGCTGGACTTTGACCGTGTCGCCAGCCATCTCGTCTGAGCCCGCCGCACTCAGCTGGACTTTGACCGTGTCGCCAGCCATCTCGTCTGAGCCCGGCGCACTCAGCTGGACTTTGACCGTGTCGCCAGCCATCTCGTCTGAGCCCGCCGCACTCAGCTGGACTTTGACCGTGTCGCCAGCCATCTCGTCTGAGCCCGCCGCACTCAGCTGGACTTTGACCGTGTCGCCAGCCATCTCGTCTGAGCCCGCCGCACTCAGCTGGACTTTGACCGTGTCGCCAGCCATCTCATCTCAGCCCGCCGCACTCAGCTGGACTTTGACCGTGTCGCCAGCCATCTCGTCTGAGCCCGGCGCACTCAGCTGGACTTTGACCGTGTCGCCAGCCATCTCGTCTGAGCCCGGCGCACTCAGCTGGACTTTGACCGTGTCGCCAGCCATCTCGTCTGAGCCCGGCGCTGCGCTTGCTTTCGTGAGTCGCTCCAGGGCTTGCAGTAGTGACGACATGTCGCTGGAACTGGTCAGACGGTGACGACATGTCGCTGGAACTGGTCAGACGGTGACGACATGTCGCTGGAACTGGTCAGACGGTGACGACATGTCGCTGGAACTGGTCAGACGGTGCCTCGCAGTGCAGTAGTGACGACATGTCGCTGGAACTGGTCAGACGGTGCCTCGCAGTGCAGTAGTGACGACATGTCGCTGGAACTGGTCAGACGGTGCCTCGCAGTGCAGTAGTGACGACATGTCGCTGGAACTGGTCAGACGGTGCCTCGCAGTGCAGTAGTGACGACATGTCGCTGGAACTGGTCAGACGGTGCCTCGCAGTGCAGTAGTGACGACATGTCGCTGGAACTGGTCAGACGGTGCCTCGCAGTGCAGTAGTGACGACATGTCGCTGGAACTGGTCAGACGGTGCCTCGCAGTGCAGTAGTGACGACATGTCGCTGGAACTGGTCAGACGGTGCCTCGCAGTGCAGTAGTGACGACATGTCGCTGGAACTGGTCAGACGGTGCCTCGCAGTGCAGTAGTGACGACATGTCGCTGGAACTGGTCAGACGGTGCCTCGCAGTGCAGTAGTGACGACATGTCGCTGGAACTGGTCAGACGGTGCCTCGCAGTGCAGTAGTGACGACATGTCGCTGGAACTGGTCAGACGGTGCCTCGCAGTGCAGTAGTGACGACATGTCGCTGGAACTGGTCAGACGGTGCCTCGCAGTGCAGTAGTGGCGACATGTCGCTGGAACTGGTCAGACGGTGCCTCGCAGTGCAGTAGTGACGACATGTCGCTGGAACTGGTCAGACGGTGCCTCGCAGTGCAGTAGTGACGACATGTCGCTGGAACTGGTCAGACGGTGCCTCGCAGTGCAGTAGTGACGACATGTCGCTGGAACTGGTCAGACGGTGCCTCGCAGTGCAGTAGTGACGACATGTCGCTGGAACTGGTCAGACGGTGCCTCGCAGTGCAGTAGTGACGACATGTCGCTGGAACTGGTCAGACGGTGCCTCGCAGTGCAGTAGTGGCGACATGTCGCTGGAACTGGTCAGACGGTGCCTCGCAGTGCAGTAGTGGCGACATGTCGCTGGAACTGGTCAGACGGTGCCTCGCAGTGCAGTAGTGACGACATGTCGCTGGAACTGGTCAGACGGTGCCTCGCAGTGCAGTAGTGACGACATGTCGCTGGAACTGGTCAGACGGTGCCTCGCAGTGCAGTAGTGACGACATGTCGCTGGAACTGGTCAGACGGTGCCTCGCAGTGCAGTAGTGACGACATGTCGCTGGAACTGGTCAGACGGTGCCTCATGCATGCGTAGTGACGACATGTCGCTGGAACTGTTGAGTCCGCAGTAGTGACGACATGTCGCTGGAACTGGTCAGACGGTGCCTCGCAGTGCAGTAGTGACGACATGTCGCTGGAACTGGTCAGACGGTGCCTCGCAGTGCAGTAGTGACGACATGTCGCTGGAACTGGTCAGACGGTGCCTCGCAGTGCAGTAGTGACGACATGTCGCTGGAACTGGTCAGACGGTGCCTCGCAGTGCAGTAGTGGCGACATGTCGCTGGAACTGGTCAGACGGTGCCTCGCAGTGCAGTAGTGACGACATGTCGCTGGAACTGTCGCTGGAACTGGTCAGACGGTGCCTCGCAGTGCAGTAGTGACGACATGTCGCTGGAACTGGTCAGACGGTGCCTCGCAGTGCAGTAGTGGCGACATGTCGCTGGCACTGGTCAGACGGTGCCTCGGCTTGCGCTCCAGGGCTTGCAGTAGTGACGACATGTCGCTGGAACTGGTCAGACGGTGTCTCGCAGTGATTGGTCCTCATTTGCTCAGAGTGGCTACCATGTCTTTGATACCTGACCATCGGCCATGTCTGCGAAACCACGTGGCAATTGCGCTGATCAACACGTTAGGCGACAAGAATGAACCCAGTAACTTCAAAGCACTTGGCATTTTGAGCGTCATTGCCAAATTACTGAGAAAATTGTAAGCACACAGCTCATAGCTTACTCGCTTCCTGACTAACAGCTGTATCTTCTCACTGACCCAGCATGCGTACAGAACTGGTCACTTCACTGGTAGCGTCGCTGTTGACATAGTCATTACGGTGTCGGTCAGAAGGAACGAGGGGCACGTGATATGTGTTACATCTTGCGATCTCTCTAGAGCGTCTGATTGCATGGACCGCCATTTATTATTGAATAATGTGCAAGGGCTTAGCGTATCGATGCACTGCTTCAAGGACTATTGCACTCGGTATTTTGCTCATCCATATTTTTTGTGGGGTCGTGTGTTTGTCACAACACCGCCACGTGCATCGTTCTCACCACACATGCATCGTTCTCACGGTACGTGCATCGTTCTCACGGCACGTGCATCGCTCTCACAGCACGTGCATTGCTCTCACGGTACGTGCATCGTTCTCACGGTACGTGCATCGTTCTCACAGTACGTGCATCGTTCTCACGGTACGTGCATCGCTCTCACAGCACGTGCATTGCTCTCACAGCACGTGCATTGCTCTCACGGTACGTGCATCGTTCTCGCGGCCCTGCTGGATGTGCACCTGTGTCCAACGTCAAATGAGAAAGGAGGCGAGGCGAGCTCCGAGTGACTATCCGACAGTGACAGCTGCCACAGCCGTCACAGCGTCACAGTGCAGTGGCACTTCCGTCTGTCACAGTCGACGTCTGTCTGACACAGTGTGATGTCTGTCTGACACAGTGGGATGTCTGTCTGACACAGTGGGATGTCGGCCTGACAGAGTGCGATGTCCGTCTGACACAGTGGGATGTCTGTCTGGCACAGTGGGATGTCTGTCTGGCACAGTGGGATGTCTGTCTGACACAGTGTGCTATCCATATATCACAGTGGGATGTCCGTCTGTCAGAGTGGGATGTCCGTCTGACACAGTGTGATGTCCATCTAGCACAGTGTGACGTCTGTCTGACACAGTGGGATGTCCGTCTGACACAGTGGGATGTCCGTCTGACACAGTGTGATGTCCATCTAGCACAGTGTGATGTCTGTCTGGCACAGTGTGATGTCCATCTAGCACAGTGTGATGTCTGTCTGGCACAGTGTGATGTCCATCTAGCACAGTGTGATGTCTGTCTGGCACAGTGTGATGTCCATCTAGCACAGTGTGATGTCTGTCTGGCACAGTGTGATGTCCATCTAGCACAGTGTGATGTCTGTCTGGCACAGTGTGATGTCCATCTAGCACAGTGTGATGTCTGTCTGGCACAGTGTGATGTCCGTCTGATACAGTGGGATGCCGGCCTGACACAGTGGGATGTCCGTCTGACACAGTGGGATGTCCATCTAGCACAGTGTGATGTCTGTCTGGCACAGTGTGATGTCTGTCTGACACAGTGGGATGTCTGTCTGGCACAGAGGGATGTCTGTCTGACACAGTGGGATGTCTGTCTGGCACAGAGGAATGTCTGTCTGGCACAGTGGGATGTCCGTCTGACACAGTAGGATGTCTGTCTAGCACAGTGGGATATCTGTCTGGCACAGAGGGATGTCTGTCTGACACAGTGGGATGTCCGTCTGACACAGTGGGATGTCTGTCTGGCACAGTGGGATGTCCGCCTGGCACAGTGGGATGTCTGTCTGGCACAGTGGGATGTCCGTCTGACACAGTGGGATGTCCGTCTGACACAGTGGGATGTCCGTCTGACACAGTGGGATGTCTGTCTGGCACAGTGGGATGTCCGTCTGACACAGTGGGATGTCTGTCTGGCACAGTGGGATGTCCGTCTGACACAGTGGGATGTCCGTCTGACACAGTGGGATGTCCGTCTGACACAGTGGTATGTCTGTCTGGCACAGTGGGATGTCCGTCTGACACAGTGGGATGTTCGTCTGACACAGTGGGATGTCCGCCTGGCACAGTGTGATATCCATCTATCACAGTGGGATGTCCGTCTGTGAGAGTGGGATGTCCGTCTGACACAGTGAGATGCCTGTCTGTCCAAGTCAGCCGTCACAGCTGTCACTATCCGCCACTGACACATCTAGCCATCACAGTGCAGTGGCACATCTGTGTGACACATTCGACGTTCGTTTGGCACAGTGAGACATCCGTCCGTCAATGTGGAGGTCCGTCCGACACAATGAAGAGTACTTTTGCCACAGCGGAACATCCGTCTGTCACAGCGGAACATCCGTCTGTCACAGCGGAACATCCGCCTGCCACAGGGGGACGTCCGCCATTCGCAGCGGAACGGCCGCGTGTCCCAATGGGAAACACGACACCAAACGCCATGCTGTAGCACACGGTTGACCAACTGGAGCGATGGCAGGTGATATGAAAATGGTATTTTCGAGTGAAAAATAATGGTAATGTATTTTTACCCTGATCACTTTTTTTCATTATATATATACCTGAAATATTCCCTATATGTTGCATCAGCAACGGCCCAACAGCAGCAACGCATACGTGCTAAATAAGGGTCAGGGGAATTCCAGTGTTAACCCGCGCCGTCTTTCCCGTCAGATCCTCACACCCTGTCTCGGGGGGGGGGTTAGTAACCCAATCTAAAATCCAAACTAAGTATCGCACGAAAACGAAAGAGGTGGCATCGGAAAGCGCTTGACGAGTAGGGTCCGGGTCCACCCCCAAAACAATTTCCCCCCAGAAGTGACGTCACCAGGGGTATATATTTTCACGAGTTTTCACGACTTACATTATGTTTTTGGCTCTGGGGACTTCATTTTGGGGATATATGAAAAACAAAACATGTTTGGACTGAGAAAAGGACAGCGAAATCGACCAGGGCTTTAATGTTTTTGGCCCCCCAAAAATATAAATTTTTTGTTTGAAATTCGAAAATTTTGTGTTTTCAAGTTTTCTTTAATTTTTATTCTCCAATTGGTAGAGCTGACCGAGAAACGTTGTTGGATGTCACCTTGCCCCAATAAAAATGCTTACTTTAGCCAGAATCCTCTATTTGAACTGCACTTTGGCAAATACGCAAAATGTATATGTAGTCAAAAACGAAAAAAAAGGAAAATTCCACTCGTACGTTTTGTTGCATCCCTAATGATAAGCAAACGCTGAAAGTTTAATTAAAATATCTGTATCCCTTAAAGCGTGACGACTGGTTGAACGTTTTTGGAGGTGACCTCACTTGACCTGGACTAACTCGTTGACCCTAGGTAACCTGACTTCAAAATTTTGAATCAGCATGCCAAATTGATGTGGAAAAAGGTATGCCAAATTTGGGTGCGCTGCCGCGCGCCGTTCGTCCACTATCCGCGAAAAAACCTGAGGGGCGGTTGAAGACCCCCTCCCGCCGAGACGGGACATGTTAACACAATGTGACAAGTGGACGTGAAATTGTTGTTACTATTTTGTTTAAAACTCAACACAATGAAATGTAAAATCGCAAAGGACTACGCCTAAATGGCTAAGAAAGAGAACAAGCAGGACGACCACGGGCAGGCAGAACGGCAAAACGTAACAAGCAGCTGTTGTTCGGGCCGACCTTGGGATACCGTACCACAGTGAGCTACGCCTGGCCATATAGCGGCCAGGCCACCATGGGACGCCACCAGCCAGAACCTGACCGTAACGTAATGAGCTACGCCTGGCCATATAGCGGCCATTTACCACCATGGGACGCCACCATCCAGAACCTGACCGTATCTTCATCAGGTGACATTCTGCGGATAGACTGCATTGGAAGCTCTGTAAGATCAAAGAAGCAGCACACAATGTTCTGACCACTGATCTTATCAGCAGGCCCGGCATGAACTTCAGCCCGAAATAGCCGCCCGTACTGCGGACAAATATCAGCAGATTCACTCAGCATGCATCTCTAACTCGAGCACGCAGAAATACAAACCAGCGCTACACCACATGAAGGTACGATACCTGACAAGATAATGGCCAGCAAAATCTGACTACAAAATGGTCGACATCACCTAGCGACATAACGGTCGAAGCGTAGTGATCCATCTACGATATTTTACGTTGAAGTACATCATCATCGAATGAACAGTGTCAGTGTGAGAATGCAATGACGCATTCGGGAACACGGGCGGAGACTTCCACACAGCCATCGCCACTTCTTAGACATACTCCTGTGTGGCCGCTGCGAATCCGATTCCTGTGAGGGGAAGGCGGATTCCGCCCACACAATGTAGGAACCATATCTGGCAACGTAACCGAATTATCACGAACAAATATGTTTTGCCTACAGTATGAAGCATGAGACAGAAGTGCGCTCAGTTCAAAAGAGGTTCGAGGCAGGCTCCAGTTTCTTCTTTGTCAGATTTTTTTGTGCTTCAAGTCGACTTGCAGGGATGCGTCCTTTAATTTTTTCAGTAGATTTCACACTTATGCATTGTGTATTTCTTAGCCTAATGGCGTCGCTGAGGACACTGTGGCGATTGCTTTTGCTGCCATCCAGCTACCCAAACAAGAGAGGGTCGTGGTGGGACCGCTCGGATATCGGAGTGCGTCTTATAACAACCCAAGGGATCGTTGTGATAAAAGCCACGAACATGGGACTTCGTGCTCATTTTTTATGACAGCAAGGTATAAGTATTTTTACGCATTTAATACCAAGCGTTTCCAAACTGATTCTTTAGCTTGTCGTCCCATGCCTAGGTATCATGGAACCTGCATTTGGTGTACCTATCATCTGCATCTCAGAATGAACAGAGATGAATATAGGTACTTTAAAATCGAAGACAAAAAAGTTTCACATTTTGCCTATTGCTGAAATATCTGCAACACATGTCCGGGGGTGCTGGCAGCAGATGAGTGGGGCCGCAGGACACTGTCACTCCTCTTCCATTAAAAAACTTAGCCTCACATACAGCGTTGGCCAGGGCTTCCTCAACATGCTACCTGAGAGTGAGGTGGGAGCCGCGCCCCCCAGCCATGGCCCCCGTCAGTGACCCTTTCCATTGCCTTAGCATTACTGGAGGCGACGGCGGTGGTGCGGGACACTTTCGGTTGGCTGGGAATAGTGGTCATACAGCCACCAATGGTCGTACCTAACACCTCCCAATCGAAGATCCTTAGTAGAGGCCCCGGTGTTGAGAGTAAAAGAAACTTTAAATCTGCGTAGTGCCCCTTCCCGTAGAAATGGCGTTCCGCCACTACCGGCCAGACGGTCCACCAATGATGCGAATATGTCTGTTTGTGCACCCTGTCCACCGCCCTGATAGTCAAGTTTGTCCGAATGCCCACCTATGTTGGTATCCCAGCCGTGGCAAGACAGGGTTCGAATGGCTTCACACCATCGCATAACCCCTGGCTGGGAAAGCCAGTTGGCAACTGGTCTGATAAGGTGCAGGATGCGACACTGGGCCGGCAGAGTCGGTGCATTGGCGAAACGCTACATTTTCGGTGAAAATTATGCAAATGAACCAGAATTCATGGATCGGGTGGTGGAGCCAGCGTTTACTCAACACACTGCTAAGCATATTATTCTGGTTTAAGAAGCCAATCCAGAAATAATTCAAACTAGGTGACACGAAAGCAAGGACGTAATATATGTTCAAAAGTGCAGTAAGTTGGAAATGTCTATATTGGACGGATATGTGAGGTGAAAACAAGTCACCATTGACTGCCTTCTATCGGTTCTTGGCGGAAAGGATAAAGAAATCAGGGCGGTTTCCGTCGAATGACGTCCACCAGCTGCTTCACAACTGCATATCTAAGGATTACCGCCTGTCCCTACTCAGTGTGGTCTCACTAGCATAAGCCATCAATGTACCTCTGAAGAAGACAACAAGTTAATCCGAGGAATTCCCCAGAATGGCATATGTGGAGGCAATCCGAGATCTGTAATTGAAGGGTTCTTCTACTTAGGAAGAGCCAAATAGGGATTCAGATCGTCTGCCATGACTTTTTGTGTCTCCCAAGTTTGTTGGAGCGAAAAAGCTTACAGAAATAACGAGACACACAGAAATAACGAGTTCATGGAACAGCAAGTCGAGCGAAACCTAGCTAGTAAAATTATTCAAGGAATTTAAGTCTATAGTACAAAAATGCTGCCTAGTGTGCGCCGAGTTAAAACTTGACCTGTTTGCAAAACTTCAGCTTGAGCGGAGTTAAAACTTGAGTGAATGTTGAGTCGGTTAAGCGGCCATCCCTGAGAAGATGACTAACTCCATTCATGCCCAGGTCGGAAACAGAAAACATCTGCAAAACGGTGGATAGTGACGGAAGAAGCACCATGCCACAATTCTCGTCGGACAAGAGTCAAGCAGAACACAGCCAGGACGATCTGTTAGATGCACATAGGGGCTTGGATATTATTACAAGCATAGAAGAAGTGGTTTGACAACATAAGTGCGCTTTATCATCAGGAAGACCGTAGGCCAAACGAGACTTCATTCAACCACGAGAAGAGAGTGAACTCGATCGCCTCACGCGACCGCAACACTTCTGATGATTCTAACGGTGTCAATGACTTACGCTAAAGCCACGTGATATACACGAGCATGAATCCCGCAAGGGTGTCCTACGCTATCTTACTAGGTTCTGTGTTGTGTACCATTCCTTTACGCCGTCTTATATGCAGCGATGTATTATAATTGTAGCTCCTTTATCCTGCTCTTCGTTTTATTTACGCAGCATTTTTGGCGAGGAGTATGGGCACCGAGCGTGCTGTTTTATTGCCAATTTATCTGAGTAAAGCTGGAGTTTCTTTTTGGGCCTGCTTAAATCATGCTAAATATCACAGCACGGACCACTCCTCGTTCTTACTTGAACAGTATTGTTGCATTGAGAACAAAGTATACCGCTATTTCAACTTTAACTTTAATGCATTTCGATCAATGGCAATCTATGCGTGCAATGCCACTTATGAAGAGTTGTACCTTTCTAAACCTCGCGTATAATTCGCCAGACAAAGAGTCGCAGTCTTGCTAGTTTCGGAAATTTGTCTCACACCCTGTACAGCTGGTAAAAGCGATCAATGGTAATCGCATCAGAAGTGGCTTCAGCGAGGACTTGAGGAAGGTGTGTGTGTGTGTGTGTGTGTGTGTGTGTGTGTGTGTGTGTGTGTGTGTGTGTGTGTGTGCGTGTGTGTGTGTGTGTGCGTGTGCGTGCGTGTGTGCGTGTGTGCGTGTGTGCGTATGTGTGTGTGAATTTGGCCAGTCAGCCATCGTGTAGGACTGTAGGTGATATCAGATGTTGTGTGTATAGGTGTAGAAGTGTTGTTTTTCATAGGCATTGTAAGAGCACAATGCTATATGTACGGCACGGAATATACGTCTGTCACCGGGCTTGAACTCATACACTACCAAACCGAAACGCATCGCCACAAGTATGTGGGCTATTAAATTCGATTTCCAATCGGTTTCGAAATCCGCCGGCTTTAACAGTTCATCACATATTTCCTGTTATATACCTGGACTTAGTATGAATGCAACATTGAACTTTACACGTGCCATTGTGGTAGATTGGGCCTTTAGTTCAATGAAGCACTGTGTATCATCGATATTGAAGCACGAAATCGCATTTACTTCCCGATCAGAGTCCGAAAACCCCGGTGAAGGCCAGGTGTCTGACTGTACACTGACATTTATCTATTTTCTCTGATGTGCAAAGTTGCCCAGGAGAGGTAGGTCAAAATGATTCCATTAAATCTAGAGGTAAAGAATGGACTACATCGTGATGCTAGCCGCATCCCTATAGCTAGCCGAACAAATGTTTGTATGGAAGGGTTGGGGTCGGGGTGGGCAGCTCATCACGTCCCGCACTGCCATGGTGGCAAATTCAACCGCATCACTTTCATTAAGCATACATAGCAGTGCAGGAATACACGATACTACATCAACTGAAGTCTAACGTCAGTTGGTGCAGACACAATATTCCTTAGTGCCTTTCCCCACTAGGATTATATCGCATGGCAAAACTGAAAAGTGTCACAGTGAAACTAACTAAGGCTACTGTTGCGTTGCTACAAATCTATTGGGGGAATACATGGAGGCTATGGATGTGCCTAAATGGATTACAGGGACCTCCATTAGGTCCCAAGTTAAAGCACAAATTTATGATGATGGGGAAGCTAACATGGGATGGAGACTAGCCCTCTAAAAAATTAAAATTGACGCATCGCCTCGCATCACATCGCCAGACTTGAGCAATATAAGGTCAGCGGGAGGGCGAGCTGGCCACCGGCACACATGCGGCGCAACTCCCTGCCAATATACGGGACGGCGAGCTGGCCACCGGCGCACATGCGGCGCAACTCCCTGCCAATATACGACACACGTACGACCGGTGCAACTCCCTGCCCTGACCATGGAACGGAACTCACTACTGACCGTCCTACACGCACCCCTTCGGCTGCCATAGACGATCGATGAAAGGCTCAACCGGCCTCCAAAGTTGGACGGCTTCAGGCCGACGTTGCCGATGACTTTGACATTTAAAAAGGTCAAAAGATGCTCCAGGCACGCACTGTTTGACAATCTGATCTGCCGACTGGTGACCGATGGCCTTCATCAGTCTCACCTGTCCTGGAGAGACAGGGTTCGGCTCCCTGCAAGTCTTTCAATTTACCCACCAGCTGGGAGGGTCAGCTGGCAACGGGCTGGGAGGGTCGGCTGACAGGCGGCTGGGAGGGTCAGCCAGCAGCTGGCTGGGAGGGTCAGCTGACAGCTGGCTGGGAGGGTCAGCTGACAGCTGGCTGGGAGGGTCGGCTGACAGACGGCTGGGAGGGTCACCCAGCAGTTGGCTGGGAGGGCCAGCTAACAGCTGGCTGGGAGGGTCAGCTGACAGCTGGCTGGGAGGGTCAGCTGACGGTTGGCTGGGAGGGTCAGCTGACAGCTGGCTAGGAGGACCAGCTGACGGTTGGCTGGGAGGGTCAGCTGACAGCTGGCTAGGAGGACCAGCTGACAGCTGGCTGGGAGGACCAGCTGACAGCTGGCTGGGAGGGTCAGCTGACAGCTGGCTGGGAGGGTCAGCTGACAGCTGGCTGGGAGGGTCGGCTGACAGCCGGCTGGGAGGGTCAGCCAGCAGCTGGCTGGGAGGGTCAGCTGACAGCTGGCTGGGAGGGTCAGCTGACGGTTGGCTGGGAGGGTCAGCTGACAGCTGGCTGGGAGGACCAGCTGACAGCTGGCTGGGAGGGTCAGCTAACAGCTGGCTAGGAGGGTCAGCTGACGGTTGGCTGGGAGGGTCGGCTGACAGCCGGCTGGGAGGGTCAGCTGACAGCTGGCTGGAAGGGCCAGCTGACAGCTGGCTGGGAGGACCAGCTGACAGCTGGCTGGGAGGGTCAGCTAACAGCTGGCTAGGAGGGTCAGCTGACGGTTGGCTGGGAGGGTCGGCTGACAGCCGGCTGGGAGGGTCAGCTGACAGCTTGCTGGGAGGGTCAGCTGACGGTTGGCTGGGAGGGTCAGCTGACAGCTGGCTAGGAGGACCAGCTGACGGTTGGCTGGGAGGGTCAGCTGACAGCTGGCTAGGAGGACCAGCTGACGGTTGGCTGGGAGGGTCAGCCGACTGCGGGTCCGATAAGGTCAGGCACGATATGAGTCAGTGAGCATACTTTGACAGTGCGTTGGTTGGCTGGTTCACATTTTGCAATTGAATCGAAGCTGCCTGATTGAGTAGTAGCTTGGGCATCCACATGTACTGTGCTTCCAAAATAATCTGCGTAGCATGGTGCCTTATTTCTTAATTACTCCTCTAGATATCGGTGCAAAATACCGTTTCGAAAACATACAAGGTATCAATTTACTTAATCGAGAAACATATGAAAATCCAACCATATTTGCTTGCGGTTAATGAGTAAAAAATGGCATCAACGAGTGAAAACAACCCCGCCCAAAACTGTGCGAAGAGTTCATATGGTTTGAAATGTTTTCCATGTAGTTAATACACTATCCATCAGAGAACAAAACATCCTTTCATATAGCTCGATGAATATGACGTCTGTCGTCTGCGGTGTGGGGACATCTGAGGTGTGGCGACATCTGCGGTGTGGCGACATCTGCGGTGTGGCGACGTCTGAGGTGTGGCGACGTCTGAGGTGTGGCGACACCTGAGGTGTGGCGACATCTGAGGTGTGGCGACATCTGAGGTGTGGGGACATCTGCGGTGTGGCGACGTCTGAGGTGTGGCGACGTCTGAGGTGTGGCGACATCTGAGGTGTGGCGACATCTGCGGTGTGGCGACGTCTGAGGTGTGGCGACGTCTGAGGTGTGGCGACGTCTGAGGTGTGGCGACATCTGAGGTGTGGCGACATCTGAGGTGTGGGGACATCTGCGGTGTGGCGACGTCTGAGGTGTGGCGACATCTGAGGTGTGGCGACGGCTGAGGTGTGGCGACATCTGAGGTGTGGCGACGTCTGAGGTGTGGCGACATCTGAGGTGTGGCGACATCTGAGGTGTGGCGACATCTGAGATGTGGCGACATCTGCGGTGTGGGGACATCTGCGGTGTGGCGACGTCTGAGGTGTGGCGACATCTGAGGTGTGGCGACGGCTGAGGTGTGGCGACATCTGAGGTGTGGCGACGTCTGAGATGTGGCGACATCTGAGGTGTGGGGACATCTGCGGTGTGGCGACGTCTGAGGTGTGGCGACATCTGAGGTGTGGCGACGGCTGAGGTGTGGCGACATCTGAGGTGTGGCGACGTCTGAGGTGTGGCGACATCTGAGGTGTGGCGACATCTGAGATGTGGCGACATCTGCGGTGTGGCGACATCTGCGGTGTGGCGACATCTGCGGTTTTCGTGCATAGCGATGCTCTTACCCATTGGAAAATTGCAACATTAGAAAGTTGACATGAAACGTTCATGCGTGATTCGTAATTATCGTGAACATTTAAGTTAATATTTACATATTCAATTTGGAACAACTCTATCATAAATCTGAAATACGTCAGAGTGAGGCAAGCCTTAATCCAAAGATCACGATATTATGCACTTTCGTTTCATTCGAAGCGCAAGATATGTAGCCTCCGCAAGATGAACTAAAACGTTTCCGCAAAGTGCATTGTTCCATCAGAGGAAAGTGTGTGCAAGTCCTAGCTGCATCGGAACATGCTTCACACCAAAGTTTCCATTAATTCATCAAATTAAGAAATTGAGCGACATTGTGGGTTTGGAGAAGTTTTCTACCTGCATAGATGGGTAGGAGAGGTGACAAATTCCGCCCAGGTAAGAGAGTTCAGGGACGGTGTGCTAAGACTAGTCTGTAATGTGGTCCTTCTCAGCTACCCCCCTCCCCCCGCAACAGCCAGCTTTGGAGCAGAATTGGTCTAGACCACCCTAGACCAAATGTTTCTAGTTTTGAAAGCTAGAAACATTTGATGCTAAATTCAAGGAGTTAGAAACTTGTGAAAAATATTAGAATAAATCTGAGAATTAGGTAGTTTTGCTTCGCACCGCTGAGCAACTCAACACCAGCTCTGGATCTTCCAGTGCATCCAATCTGTACTGGTATGATGTACTGTTCCCAGTTCAAAACCAGGCTTAGTCTGACCAAATGTTTGGTCTGATTTTTGGGCTTATGATATTGTTCATGTTCCTCATAGTTTACCAACTATGAGGCAAATGCCCATGCCTCGAAACCCTAAGGTGATATGTGGTCTGGACTCCCTGGTTTGGTATCCTGCTAATGTTAGTTTGTCATTTCCCATATGTACTGTAAAATATGCCTTGAAAACACGAACTTGGATCCCCTGACTTTGTGAGAGATCTCCAGCCCTGCAAGTGCCAAGGAAGTTTGGCAGGGAGAGTGGACGGAGATATTGGCAATCTCTAAATATGACCAGCTATGACAAAATTGAATAATTGGTTGACACATATATAAATTTTGTTGGTGATTTTTCCAATTGCATGATATTTTTTATAGTGATTTTGAACCCCTCAACAAAAAATGCATATTATTATAAACTTTGATCCTTAGTATATGAACCAATGGATTTCTAAGGCTACCAAATGTATAGTATTTGCTTCGCCAAAAAAAATTGATTGGGTTGTCCTGAAATTCCTCTCTGTGTTCTGTTATGCTTCTGTAGAATGGACAAATGTAGCCATGCCAATTTTAGGAAACATTGATGATAATTCA
The DNA here is from genome assembly GCA_034440575.1 of Imbricaverruca yamaguchii. Lineage (NCBI taxonomy): Eukaryota > Metazoa > Arthropoda > Thecostraca > Neoverrucidae > Imbricaverruca > Imbricaverruca yamaguchii. Next base: position 331,887 of record JAOTOL010001325.1, read on the forward strand.
TGCAAGATAACTTCTTATTGTGCTTTAAGGTATTCACAAGACAAGTTTTACACATGTTACCTCCAGAAAGCAAACAAATGGGTTAGGCTTGGCTATATGTCAGGTGCTTTTCATTTGGAAGGTTTCATTTTTCGATTAAAAATTGAGCCATTGAATTGGGTATGTATGTTGTCAATTTTGACAACAATGAAATATAATTATCCAATATTTTTGTGGGAAGTCATGTTCTTTCTTCATTAATGTTAGGCTAGGTTAGGAAATGGGCATCTTACATTGTATTTTTACGCCTTATTTTATGCCATGCTACCTAACTCAAAGCCACTTTCTTTGTGTTGTTTTTCTTGCCAGCTGCATTTGGAGAGGAAATGAGTGGTTACACTAGCTTCATCACGTTTATAAAGAGTATATTGTGAGAAATCGAAGAGTCCAGAAAATACCTTAAAGCACAATTGTATGGATATTTCTTTGTGTAAAAAAGTATCCCTTCAAAAACGTAGTTTATGTTCAGCTATTACCTTGTTGTACCAGCGTGTCTTGAAGTAAATCCTATCAGCGATTCAGGTGAACACGACATCCGTCTACGGCTCTGCCGTCAGCGTGTATGCTGAACAACTATTCCTATTGAATATCGAGAAGGAATGGGCTTTTTTGCAGACTCCAACGATCACTTGTGGTTGGAAGTTGGAAGCACGCCAAAGCGTACCTGTAAGCACGAGGGCATGCATTAGAGGGGGAGAGAGAGGGAGAGAGAGAGGGAGAGGGAGAGGAAGAGGGAGAGGGAGAGGGAGAGAGGGAGAGGGAGAGAGGGAGAAGGAGAGAAGGAGAGAGGGAGAGAGGGAGAGAGTGAGAGAGGGAGAGAAGGAGAGAGAGAGAGGGAGAGGGAGAAGGAGAGAGAGGGAGAGGGAGAGAGAGGGAGAGAGAGAACGAGAGACCGTGATCGTATAGTGGATCGAGAGTGGACAGTAAGGACCGAGTGTGCACTTCAACAATGATGATGATGATGACAGCAACTATAAGTTGGGTGACAAGTTGCAGAAGTTTCGGAACCCCGAATTTTCCAACATTGCAGTTATTCATTAAATCACAGTGTACTTTGTATGTAGGAGGGGGTGATGAAACCAGAATTGCAGAAGAAAGGAGTGTGGCATCCTGAAAATTTCTTCAGGTAAGTTCGGGTGGGAACACTCCTTCGCTGGACCCGCTCATAGGTGTGGCATGATTCAGATATGGCGCATCCCAGCAAGGGGTGGAGGGGGGGGGGGCGTGAGTAATCCAACACCACCGAACACTGACTGGACGCAGCTCTCGTGATATAGAGTCATCACAGCTCCAGCCAACGCTCTGGATATCCAGCAGCTGATCCAGATGTTCAGCTGTAGCTCCACGCAGACAGCTGCTACCTTATGTATCCACCTGCTAATCTAGATTTCCGACACCAGCGGCACCACGATGACTGCAGGACTACATCTCCTTCACTGGGACCTCCTGCACTAGCTGGCACTCTATCCATGTATACATTCTGAAATGGCTTCATGCGGACTGCAATACTTCACAATTCCTTATTTCCCCAGAGAAACTTACCTTAAATATTTTATAGTACAAGCAGACCATGATGACACATGGGATGTAGAATGATGAGAGTGAGGAGTAGATAATAAAATCGGAATTGTAGAAAATGCATTGCTTTTCGTCTCGCAGCATGCCATCAGACGGCACGTTCAAACCTGCGGGGACAGGCAGTTGTCAGTAGCCACCACTCTTTAGCACCACAGCCACAGACAATCGGCAGTAGCCATTAGACGCTTCGTCACAGATACAGACAGTCGTCAGTAACTATCAGATGCCACGCCGTCACAGACGCAAACAGTCGTTAATCAGGCACCATACTCTCGCAGACTCAGACAGTCGTCAGTAGCCATCAGGCGCTCTAGCACCACTACAGACACAGATAGTCGTCAGTGGCCATCGGGCGCTCTAGCACCACTACAGACACAGACAGTCGTCAGTAGCCATCAGGCGCTCTAGCACCACTACAGACACAGACAGTCGTCAGTAGCCATCGGGCGCCCTAGCACCACTACAGACACAAACAGTGGGCAGTAACTATGCGACGCCACACCATCACAGACTCAGACAGTCGTCAGCCTCCCAGAGTGCGAGAGCGAGAGCGAGAGAGCGGGAGAACGAGATAGCGAGAGAACGAGAGAGCGAAAGAACGAGAGAGCGAGAGAGAGATAGAGAGAGAGAGGAGATGTCACTCACCTAGGACGAGTGGAGCTCCGATTGCTGCCGACGTCATCCACACTAGAATGATGGTAAACATGACACGGTTGTTATTCTTGTGCTTGGCGTATTTGATTGGTTGCGTGACGGCAATAAACCTGCGGATGGCGGAGTGTCGTTAGCTGGGGATGAAACGACGGTGTCAAACAATGGAAACGGCCAACATCCGAGTACGTGTGTAAAATGCTTGTATCCAAAAAGTCCAGCAAGAATATTCCTGGTATGAACGCACATGTATGGGTGGTCAATCACCCCACATGCCACGCACCGGGAGGCATGGTGCTAATCCTGAAAAGGCAAGAGTGAAGCAAGCTGACATTTGGGGGATCATGGCCATCACCAGGGTGCTTACAAAAGGGGCTCGTGAGTGAAACCTACATTGGGAGGACCGTGGTCTCCACAGGGTCATTTGCAAGAGGCAGTCGTGAAGTGAATCCGATATTGGACGACCATGTTCACCACAGGAGTACATGCAAAATACACCGCCACGAAAACACCACAGCAGGGCTCCCTCAGGCAGAAGCACACCGTGCCTGCATTTGCAGTTTGAAACTAAGCTCCAATTTTTGCCAACTTGTACTGAAGATCCGGTCTAGATTACGGTTTCTGGGTGAAAGTTTACCAGAATTGTTCACTTTGTCGTAGTCCCCAGTAAAAAATCGTTTCTTGGCCCGACATGGGCGTCGCTGGCAGGATCTGCCGCGGCACAACTCGTAACAACACCGCCTGTCCTACTATTGAAAGCTAGACGGCTTCCGCCAAGAGTTGGCCACCTCTCAGCATGGCAATTGGCTCGAAGGTAATGCACACTGAGCACAGCCACCTATAACCATATGAAGCGTCAAATCACCTCCAGCAAGAAGCACTACACATACGAAGAAGCCATGCGGTCCGCAGCTGAGGTGTGCTGCTGGCGACAGAGCAGTGGCGGGAGGTGAGGGACCAGCCGCCGCCACTCTGGCCCGGACCAGGGCTGCCCGCGCTGGCCCTCCGATACGGCAACAGTGCCACACCGATACGAGACGTTCAGAACTGGCCCGACGACGACGACGCGTCTGCAGCTCCTGGGCGGAAGCTCCGGCACCATTCGCTGCACCATCGCCGGCCCAGCCGATGGCCGCTAGCAGAGTTCCCTTTCACTGATGGATCCGGGCGCAGCTGGCGATGAATTGCATACACAGGCCACCCAGCAACAAACAGCAACACCATTGCTTGTTTGTTTGTTTGTGTTGCAAAAATATGCTCAGGCACCCTCAGAAGGCCATTTCGTGCAGTGACTGAAAAATAATGAATGCTATGTTGTATAATTCAGTTGATGCATCTTTTGAACATATCTGTGCTGCGAATTAAAATGAAAATTGGTTTGATGAGAAATGGGTAATCATCCCCCAAATCTGGGAGGACAGATCATTTTTTGTTACGCTTGGTAATAGTATATCAGTGTTCTTTGAGGGCCGGCGTGTGTACGTATGACGATGATGATGAGTGAAATATAGCAGCCTGTCACCGATGGGTGCTATCGGCTGCTTACGTCGGCTTAGGTCGGTTTGAGGTGCCTGGTAGTAGTTGGGGAGGGGGTTGGGGTTCTCGCCTTTCGTGTGAACATTGCAATAAACATATGTCATACACTGTTGTTATTTCTTTCTTTTTTATCTGATTTTGTTTGTTTTTATATTCTTTTTTGTCCGTCTCATTACTTTTTACGTTTGTTTCAGGTTCTAGTGTCGGCCTGGCACCCGCCTGTTTCGTTTTTGTGTGCATGTCATGGGCAGAGTTGGGAGAGATTGGGCTGAGGAGTTGTTCGTAGGTATTTGTTCATACGCTGTCTATTGTCAAGTGGATTTGTTGCATGTTCTGGTTTTCATGGTTGTTGTGTTTGGTTTGTTCGTGGATGTAGATGTTGTGTTGGTTGTTCGTGTTGTCCGTGCTTGGGTGGTCTGTGGAGTGGTTCCTTGGGTGTCTGAGCTTATGTATTCATCTTCTGAGTCTGTTATTGGTCCATAGTGGAAGGGTGTTTTTTGCGTCGTGCAGGTGGTGCTTGGGGTTATTGGGGGTAGTTCTGGGGGAGTGATAGGGGTGGTGGTTTGTGTGCTTTGCGATGTGGTATGAAAAGAGGTGCCTGGGCTTGTGCCGCGAATTTTTTTTTGTGGGTTCTGGCCGAATGACTATTGCAGGGTCCGTCTGGGTTTCCTGAGGGGTGATTGTAGGGTGAGTGTGTGTCTGCGTGGGCTGGGCGGAGAGCAGCGGGTACTGCTCGTCACCCCACTCTCGTGCCCACGACGGGGCTATGCCCTCGATGTGGATAAGTCGGAGGATGCCTTCCTCCTTCTTCCACCGAGGACATGCGCCGTCCCGGGAGCCGTGATCCCTGCCGCAGCTCACGCATTTTCTAATCCCACTATTGCATTCGTTTGTGTCGTGTGGTTCGGCACAGAGGGCACATGTGGGGTTTGTGTGTTTGCAGCCCCCTCGTGTGGCCATATCCTTGACAAAAGGAACAGCGACGAGGCAGGGGTACACCTGGTGTTACTTTGTATGTGATGTAACCAGCGATGACATGTGTGGGTTGTTGTTTGGATGTGAGAGTCAGGATGAGAATGTGACTGTTTGGTTTGTTTGTGGGGGGGGGGGGGGGCGGTACACCGAGGAGATACCCTGGCTCGCAAATCTGCGAGCCAATCTTTCCTCAGGCATCCATTCTAACCCCCACGCATGTATGATCCCCTGAGAGGTGTTGCGGTGTGTGTCTGATGTTATGGTGACCTGTGTGTTTAACAGGTGTGTGAGCTGCTCTAAGATGTGTGCGTCCGTGGTGTTGCAGGCCTGGATCGAGAGCTTCCCAGATTTTAGAGGGCGTGCGTGTAGGGGAGCTTGTGTCCGACGGGTGATTTCAGTCTCCACCTTCCAAGGGTCGAGGCTGGTCATAGGCCGACCATCGACCCGGTAGCAGACAGAAATCACCCGTCGGTTCGTCGGTTGTGGTGTAAGGCATGGGGCGTAGGAGTGTTCAGTGTGGGCCTTGTGTTTGGTGGTGGAGTAGGAGAGAAAGGTGAACACTTTACAAATATCGGAGGTATTGGGAGGGGGGGGTTGGCGGCACCACCGGACCAACCTGAAGTGAAGATGCAGATCCAGCAAAGATGATAGTCCTAGGCAGAGATGATACAGATGGCAGTGTAGGGTAGAGTTGAATCCGTGGGGCAGAAAAGACGGGATGGTGGCGGCTGGTCGTCGGTGTCCTCCGGGGTTTGGTGTCCTTGTCGCTGGACAGTTGGCGTTGGCGCGGCTTGCGTAGCACGCATTCGGCGTGATCTGGCCTTTTTGGGTGCCTCGTGCTAGTGCACGTAGACAGTGACCTTGATGCCACGCCAGTGGCGTCGAGGCTTCTTGTTGGTGGTGGCCTCGCGACGCCCTAGGCTGCTGGTCCAGTCAATCTCTGGCTTTTCGAGATGTAACAGAGTCTGGTTCTTCGCTTGGTTGGTTGGTTGTCGAATTCGCGAAGAGCTTGGTCTGAGTGAGGATGATCGGAGATGATGAATGTGCTTGAAATCGTGGTGTACGTGTGTGCATGCGTGTGTGTGTACACGCGCGTATGTGCGTGCGCGTGCGTGCACGTGTGCGTGTGCGTCTTTTGTGGGTTTGTTTGTGTGTAGTGGGAGCTCCATTGCGACCTACAGAAGGTATATTGTCGTTGCGTCCATTAGAAACTCCATCGGTAATTGTCCCAATAGGTACGATTGTGTACGAGTACGGTGTACGAGGCACAAAGCGCAGGTAGTCCCAAACTCTGGATCGGCCGCCACAGCGAAAATGCATTTTATGTATGTGTGCGCAACTGCCTGTGTGTGCATATGCTTGTGCAATGAGCCACCTAAGCAACCCTGTCAGCAGCAGAACAAGAGTACTAGCTCATGCTTCCGGGAAAATAAATAGTGGTTAGCTGCTCGTTTAAACGCATCACCAATGTCAATCCAGTCCGGGCTTTTGAGGATATTTATCGCGTTTTAGGGAGTGCACAATTTAATTATAGATATAACAAAATACGAAGCTAAAGCGGGGTCACACATGACCACTGTGTTAGGTTCTGAGTCTCTCCCAGCGCAAGCAATACCAAACTGTCCCCTACTGGGCCGATTTAATTAAATAAGGTCACACGAAGTGATGATAAAAATAGATAAAGTCAACCCAACCCAAAATCGCTGGTATGAGGAGGACGGTAACACCACTCACAATGATGGTGTATTTGATTCATCACAATGATGAATCAATAATCAAGGATAGAATAGTTAGTTATCTGGAAGGAAACAGATTGATTCAAGGTACTAAACAAGGGTTTAGAAAAGGGCGATCCTGTCTCAAAAATATTTTGAACCTTTTGAACTTCGCCACAGAACAATTGAATCAGGGAAATCAGGTTGATGTAACATATATTGACTTTAGTAAGGCCTTTGACAAGGTACCCCATAAACGGTTAATGATGCAGCTTCAGGCCCATGGTATTGCAGGTAGCATCTTAAAATGGATAGACTTCTGGCTTTCAGATAGACAGCAAAGAGTGATGCTAAATGGTACACATCATCATGACAAAATGTTCTTAGTGGAGTCCCCCAGAAGTCAGTACTGGGGCCAGTACTGTTCATTATATTTGTAAATAACATTGAAAGTGCCCTAAGCAGTAAGGTTTTGAAATTTGCGGATGATTTGAAGGTCTTTAGAGCAATAACAGGTCACAATTAGCATATCTCGCTGCAGTAAGTCTTAGACGAACTTGTGAAGTGGTCCGAAGAATGGCAAATGAAATATAATTTCGACGAGTGCAAGATAATGCATGTAGGTAAGCAGCATACGAAGGCTCCATATTTGATGGGTGGCCAAGTGCTATCAGTGACGCAACAGAAGGATTTAGGTGTTATTCTAAACATAAAATTGGGTGCATCAGAACAGACCAAGGAAGCCAGGAAGAAGTCACTGAGAATGCTTGGGATAATACATAGGAATGTATCATATATAAGTGAGGAAGGCATCAGGAAGCTTTACTGTGCATATGCAGGCCACATTTGGAATACTGCATCCAAGTTTGGTCACCTAGCTAGGAAAAAGATTGTTGGCTTTTAGAGAGTACAAAGGAGGGCTACAAAAATGGTTAATGGTAGAAGCAACCTGGCATATGAGGAAAGATTGAAGAAATGAATATGTTTTCACTTAGATATAGAAGGATGAGAGGAGATCTTATCGAGGTCTTTAATTTGTCCATGGTCTGGAGAAGGGATATCTTGGGGAAATGCTTGAATTTAACAGAAATGATGCAATTAGACGTCATCAATTCAAAATTAAAGTTAACCACAACAGAACAAGGTTAGGGCAGTCCTTCTTCACCAACAGTGTCGTAGATCACTGGAACCAGCTGCTAGAAACCATTGTCAGTAGCAGCACATTGAACATCTTTAAAAACAGCATAGACAATCATTATAAGAATAGAGGGCTTTTTTCAGTATTACAGGGAGGGCTGATCGGCGGATTTTGTGGGCATCTGGTTGGGTGTACAGAGTGCAACCAAGAAGGTATCTTGTGGCTCATAGTTGCACTAATCTTTGATGTCTTTACGTCTTTATGGTTGGCGTAACATGACCAGTGAAGTCGATCCACCCTAAATCCCTAATAACTAACTAATTACCCTTTGAAAAATATTGCAATAAAATATGCTCGTTGTGTTATGCTCCTGTTTCGTGATCGTTGTGTAGCTTTACGAGCTAAACGGCGGCTACAACTGGTTGTGACTAGTTGTTGCTGAACTGTTGAGCTGGTAGGAGCGCCTCACAAGTGTTCCGCTACCGCCGCCATAGGCCGTATGCTGCATTGTTCGCTGCCGTAACTCTTGTTGGCCATAAATGTTGGCTCCACTAGTGTAAACATCCACCGTAACGAGAAGCTGGGAAATTGGTAATTTATGGGACAGTGGGAGTGGGATGGCGAGGGGAATGGAGGGGGAGGGAGGTGGAGGAAGAATCTCGATATGCTCCAGTTGGCAAGGAGAGAAAGCCTATTTTTAGGGTCAGCTCCAACCTATTGGCCTCTAGTCCCGCAGGCCACGACACTGATATTCGACAGTCCCGCTGGTGTTGCCACTGGTATTCGACAGTCCCTGCGATTTTATCACTGGTATTGGACAGTTCCGCTGGCTACGCCACTGATATTGGATAGTCTCGTTGGCCGCGCCACTGATATTGAACAGTCCCGCTGGCCACGTCACTGATATTGGACAATCCCGCTGGCCACGTCACTGACATTAGACAGTTCCGCTGGCCACGTCACTGATATTGGACAATCCCGCTGGCCACGTCACTGACATTGGACAGTTCCGCTGGCCAGGCTACTGATATTGGACCCTCAATGTGATTACGCCACGAATACTCGACAGCCCCGGTGGCGACACCACTGATATTGGACAGTTCCGCTGGCCAGACCACTGATATTGGACAGTTCCGCTGGCCAGACCACTGATATTGGACAGTCCCGCAGGCTACGTCACTGATATTTGACATGGCCGAACAACAGTCTGACACTGAGTTGCCGGCGCCGTGTAGGAACTGAAAGCACTGTGCAGCCGGAATTGACAGCACTGTGCAGCATAAACTGACAGTACCGTGCAGTAACTGACAGCAGCGGCGTGTAGGAACTGACAGCAGTCAGTTCCTGCTGACCATGCCCAACAACACCACAACAAGCGAAACGACGGGTGATTTTATCTCTGTCGCCGGGTCGATGGTTGCCCTATGACCAGCTTTGACCCCTGGAAGGTGGAGACTGAAATCACCCATCAGACACAAGCTCCCCTACACGCATGCCATCTAAAATTGTGGAAGCTCTTCATCCTGCACAGTGCTGTCAGTTCTTGCAGAGTGCAGGAGCTGACAGCATCGTGCAGAAGCTGACAGTACCGTACAGAAGCTGATAAAGACGTGTAGGAGCTTACGGAGGCGTGTAGGAGCTGATAGCACTGTACAGGAGCTGACAGAGGCGTACGGGAGCTGACAGTACCGTGCAGGAGCTGACAGTACCGTGCAGGAGCTGACAGTACCGTGCAGAAGCTGACAGAGGCGTGTAGGAGCTGACAGAGGCGTGTAGGAGCTGATAGCACTGTTCAGGAGCTTACAGTGGCGTGCAGGAGCTGACAGTACCGTGCAGAAGCTGACAGTGCCGTGCATAAGCTGACAGTACCGTGCAGGAGCTGACAGTACCGTGCAGAAGCTGACAGTACAGTGCAGAAGCTGACAGTTCCGTGCAGGAGCTGACAGCACTACTGCACAGCAGCTGACAGAGGCCATGTCAGCCAGACGCACGGCTGCCGGCTCCGACAGCGGTCTTTGGCCGCACACACTGCGCAGGCCCAGCCATCCATTCAGCGATAATTTCTAAGTGTACCTTATCCTAATGGTAATGGCGGCCGGAGCACACGGGACCATTTCACCAAAGCTCCCTGACGGATAAGAGGCTGGCTGTCAAGCCACCCTGCCTTATCCGCGACCCCTGACGTGATGCATCTAAGTCGGTCCGAACGAGACACTATTGCCGGGACAATCACCTCAACCACCTACCAGGGCTATGGCACACAAGCAGATAGTGTGTCTACGAAAGTAGATAGACAACCTTTCGAACCGGAGATCGTTCAGATAATGCCGCTCATTTCACTTCTGGTTTCAGCCGAACCATGAAAACAACTGCGGTCGGTAATTGTCTTCTTTGCATTTCAGACGGTGAGGCGCCTCGGGCTCTTCAGAGGCGTCGCATGGAATAGGGAACCTTCAGCCTGCTTGTCGAATACGAAACGGCTTTGCAAATGTGATTACGTCCTCTGACACTGGTGAGAAAAAACAGTCACTACCGTGCCGTACACAGCATTTTATGACACATGCATGCTGAATAATGCAATAATCGATCACCATCACTACACAATGATTCCGCTCAGAACGTAAAAACCTGCGTGAACGCAGCGAAACATATCGCAAGGGTATATACACTGTACAAGCAATCAGATAGCTTGCAGCACAACGGTCACTCATTGGCTGTAATAACCAAGGCACCGGGCACAACACGCACCACAACTCGGCAGGGTAGAATCGGTGAAAAACAAAGCCTTGCCCGCGGGGCACCCGACTCGTCTTTGTGCCTCGCCGCGGCCAATGCTTTTCCGCTTCCATTGCTGCACACATACAACACACACACACACACACACACACACACACACACACACACACACACACACACACACACACACACACACACACACACACACACACACACACACACACACACACACACACACACACACACACACACACACACACACACACACACACACACACACACATAAGTAAACCTTCGTCTGACACGTCATTTGTCGGGTGGTAGGAAATTCTTACACACCCACCGTCAGTGGCCCCTTTGCCCTCTGTGATACTAAATTGAGCACATGCGGAGGGAGTTGGATTTCGAAGCGTACTCATCCAGTGATAAAATCCACTGTTCCAGCTGCTCACTCCCAGTGAAATATGCTTTCAAAATGAATGCCTTGAATGTGGCCTGCCCAAGGATTATTATGTGCTTTGTTTGTCATACCGGTATCGCGTTCGTGGGACCGTTCCGTCCGACACTAAACCTGATTTTCCTGAAGACTAGCCAGGTCTGTTTCTACCAATGTTATTTTGACAATTTACGCATGCCGAGCGATGAATGCATTTGCGGCGTGAGACCTGTCGGCTGGGCCGGTGCTTCATCTGTGCCACTGCCTCCAGCAACACAGATGACAACAACGATTCGCAGCAGAAGGGTCAATGTTCTGCAGACCGCCGGCGCTTCGTCTGTGGCTTTGCTCGCGGCAACAGAGACGACAACAACGATTCACAGTAGAAGGGCCAATGTTCTGCAGATTGTTTCATCTTTCGTCCACGCAATTCACATCGGAAGACACATGGTTTTGCTTACGGCATGTAACTCCATAATTCATATATTATGCAGCTATATGGTACACCAACGGATATAAGGGGCTTTCCATCTGATAGAGGTGATAGGATGAGTGTCACTGCATTTGGTGTCTTTGGTGTCGGCGTGTGCGAAATTATTCCGCACTGCCTTGGTGGTACACGATCTAGGATATAATGACGCAAATCACTACATTCGTGTTTATTTTCGTTCTTCAAGGTAAGGGACAGCAACTTAGGGTACGGGAAGCGTGTCGTTTGCTTTGTATAACAATTGTCCAGATTGCAAAAATGAGAAACACAGTTTTGCTCGATGCGCCTGTAGGGATCATGTCCTTGCCTGCCAAACACCTTAAAGTAGGATATGATGCGCCACGCGCAATTTAGACTACCTTTTTGTGATTAGCTTCGAGTGGTGCAAGGTTGGCAATACTTGGTGTTTGTATTCCCGTCGACATCAAGTGCTAAGCAAACACAGACATCTCAGCCATGGACAAGCAGTGTGGTGCCGTGCCATTGTTGATGTCCCATTTGAGTGACATACTCATCTGCTATTGCCACGTACTCTCCGGGTACTAACGCACACTTTCTGCCTGACCTGTGACGCTGTATGCAAAACGATGCTGTGTGATAGAACACCAGCAGTCCCGGCCAGCATTCCATATTATCAGCACAGCCGTCAGTGAGCCATACCAGCAGCTCAACAGTCAGCTAGTCAGCAAGTCATGTCAGCGGCTAACTTCGAATTGGTGTCGCCATGAACTGTGCAACTTAGGGCTGCCATGAGCTGTGCAAACGTATGGAGAGGCCTTTGTAGTATGCGATCGTCCGTGCGTAGGTTGGAGTGGTTACCGTGCTCTGGGAATGGGTGAGGAAGGGTAATTTAGGTCGGGTCAAGCCAAATGCGAACGACTTCTCATAGGCGACCACTCAATAACTAAAGAGCGGAAGACCTCACGACCAATGAATAACCAAACAGCGAAAGACCCCAGTGTGCTGAAGTCCAACAGCGTTTTTTCGATGGCCATCTCCTTCGACAGGTTGACTCACTTATGGATCAATGGATCAGCGCACTGGGACCCCGTGAGACAAGCTGGGACCAGCGGAACGACCGCTGGCCATTCATACTTGGGTCGGCTCTAAAACAGTTATCCTGTCCCGCTAAAATTGAAACCCACCATTTGTGTGGCAACAGACTGCAGAGCAGGTCATGCGCAAGAATCAGGCGTGCAGAATCATGTGCAAGCGCTGTGTGATAACATGTTGCGTGAAAGTAAATGAATGCGGTATCACAGAGAAGCACTTTGGAAATGCACGAACGCTTATATTAAAGGCATCGCTTGTCGAGTACATCATGAAGAATATTGTACTGTAGTTCAGTAATGCAAACAAACGAAACATCAGCGAGGTCAGTTTTGGCGTGGCCAAAGATGGGCTACATATTTGAAAGTACTTTAACTTCCCCACATCTGCAACATCAAATCATCTCTGTCACATGCAGCGCACGGTATCATTTGTGAAAATTTCCATATGGGGCAGAGATGCGGAAAAACCGTTTAAACCATTGTGTTCGTAAGAAACCATCGTGCAATATCTAAGTTGACCAGTTCGGTTGCAAGCACTTGTTCGCTTTTCAAAGCAACCAAGCACAAGTCAGAAGAGGGGGCTGGATGTTGGTGGAACAGCCTAGATTTCTCAAACGAAGCTTGCTTGAAAGACAACACAAAAACAAATGTGTGGGGTGGGACGAGATCTTGCGATTGATACGGAATTTGTATATCTGGAGATGCTATGTGACACTCCAGGTCATATCAAATGTCAAATATTCTCATGATTCGAGCCTTCTCAGAACTTGACCGGAAATGCTTGAAAAACTGCAACCGATATACAATATTAGTTCTGATCAGGGTGTTCATGAGTCCCTTATAGATACAACCGCATATTTCAAGCTCAATTTAACGCGTATGTAACTGGCCTGGTCAGACCACGGTCGGACCGCATATTTCAAGCTCAATTTAACGCGTATGTAACTGGCCTGGTCAGACCAAGGTCGGACCGCACATTTCAAAACTTGAACTTGTTGGCTGGATACACACTTTCATCCAACCAAAGATAAAATTCGAAGTGAAATCGGAATCCGGATTCAAAATAACACTAGATATTCTGCCAAGGTAAAAAGGTTATTGAGATCAGCCTATGTTAACACGCGCCCTGGAGGGCCTCTGAAAATAATACGCACTGGAGGGGGGGGGGGGCGGATTCCGCCCCCCCCTAAGATCTCAGCTCCTATGAAGGCTAGAGCAACGAAATTCACAGGATGGATGGGCACGATAGAGAACTCTGTTGTGTGGAACGTTCATGACCTTAGGTCAATATCTTCAAGGTCAAATGAGGTCAAAATATCAAACATTTCTGGTTATATGTGGCTTGGCTTGTCATTGTTATGGATCGCTGTGGTTGTGTTTAAATGCTCCAAAATTGGCATTAATGATGTTTTGGACATTACTAATGATGCAATACAGATGTCAGATCCACCATTTGACCTCAGGTCGCCTATATAGGAGCACTTTATAAGGTCATTACCTGCTCCAGTTACCGGAACCGGGCTCCCATCCCGACTGCTCCGTTGGGCGACTCGGCACAATTGGCTTCGCAAGTAAAGGAGTGAAATACATGAATAAAGTATGGAAATGCTTAGGCACACAATGACAAACCGTAGATTTCGGGATGTATAGGGAGTAACATGTAAAGTGACATCAATCGCATGACAGTCATTTGCATTTATGACACATTCCAGTTGACCAAGTTTGGTTCCTTTAGCCTATCATGAACTTGACCTGACTTGACCTCGGCGACCTAACATGATTTTTAAATTATATAGCATAATAATATGCATCAAACAAGTCGCTAATGTTGTCAAGAACACTTCCCTATTGCCAATATAAGGGAGGCGCATCAGCGCCGATTTCTGTTGTCTGGCGCTGCGAATAGTTTTTACTTTAACGGCTCCTAACTTGAAAACCTCTCGACCGATTTCCACCTTTCTTGCTTTAAACAATGCACCGGTCATTTCTAAGCAGGTACGCGAAAACGTTGGCGTATATCGGCCGGTACAATATGGAGTTATGTACGAAAAATCGGAAGGATTGGCGGATTTCGCCATACCCCCTCTAGGGCGTGTGTTAACCTGTTATAAACTTGACCTGATTTGACCTCGGTGACTTGACATGACTCTGGAACAATGTAGCATGACAATGTACATCAAACAAGTGGCTAGTTTTTCCAAGAACACTACCTTTTTGCTAATGTACGGGAAGCGCATCAGCGACGATATTTGTGATCTGGCGCTGATAGTTTTTTTTTACTTTAGCGACCCCTAACTCGAAAAAGTTTCGGTCGATTTTCATTTTGCTTACTTCAAATAACGCGCCGGTCATTTATTGGCCGGTACTCAAACAATGACGCATATCGACCTGTAAAATCTGGAGTTATCTACGAAAAACCGGAGGGGTGGGCGGATTTCGCCCCCCACCCTCCAGTGCGCGTGTTAATACAATGTATGACCTTACATTTTTACAAGAACAATATCAGAATACCGGTCCAGTCATCCAGCCTAAGCCTCACAAAATGTGTCGCTTCATATCATGTCATGTCAAAATGGATAGTCCGCAATTTCGTTAAAAAATAGCCAAAGGTGTTTCCTTTTACGTCACCGCTCCCTGATCTGATATTGTAGTCACTTTCCCTCGCCGCCAGACCTAGTGAAATAACCAAGAGTTCCGAAAAAGACACTCCGACGCGTACATGAAAGCTAACTGGGTTCCTTGAGCGGGTCGGGGCTGTTCACTCAAAACCGTACGCCGGGGAGGGGATGCACCAACCATGCATCCTCCACTGGTGAGGTTTAAGCAACCCAGTGTTTAACTTGCGAGGATGCGAATGCATAGTGAGCACTAGCCCAAGCTATTGTCCTCTATTAACTTCAGATGGTGTCTTCCACAAGCGTGTATGTCAGGACATTTCACCACCCAAATTTATATTCAGCGAATATTTTCCTCGGGGAATTCCAGTCATTTTCACAGAGATTTCCATTTTCTTGAGCATCATTGCAAATGACGCTTGGTATGAACTGTGAAAGTTTGATCTCAACTGACTTGTTAGCCCGCGCCGTCTCTCCGGTCACATCCTCACCTCCTGTCTCGGGGGGAGCGGATAGTAACCCCCCTCTAAAATCCAAACTAAGCTCCACACGAAAACGAAAGAGGCGTCATCGGAAAGCGCTCGACGAGTAGGGTCCGGATCCTCCCCCAAAACAATTTTTCCTCAGAAGTGACGTCACCAGGGGGCTAGACTTTCACGACTTCTCACGCCTTAGAAGTTTTTGTCTCTGGGCAGTTCATTTGGGGATATATGAAAAACAAATTTCATTTGGAATGAGAAAAGGACAGAGAAATAGATCTAGGCCATGAAATTGTTTGCCCCCCCCCCAATTGTTTTTTGAAATTTCAAAATTTTGAGTCTTAAAGTTTTCTTTAATTTTCCTTTTTCAATGGGTAGAGCAGACCGAGAAACGTTGTTGGAAGTCAATTTTCCCCAGTAAAAATGCTTACTTTAGACATAACCTTCTATCTGAACTGCAATTGGCAAATATGCAAAATTTATATGTAGTCAAAAACGAAAAAATCCACTCGTACGTTTTGTTGCATCCCTAAAGATAAGCAAACGCTGAAAGTTTCATTAAAATATCTGTATCTGTTAAAGCGTGACGACTGGTTAAACGTTTTTGGAGGTGACCTCACTTGACCTTGACTAACTCGTTGACCCTAGATGACCTGGCTTCAAAATTCTGAAACAGCATGCCAAATTGATGAGGGAAAAGGTGTGCCAAATTTGGGTGCGCTTCCGCGCGCCTTTCGTCCACTATCTGCGAAAAACCTGAGAGGGTGGGGGGATGGGCGGTTGAAGACCCCCGAGACGGAACGGGTTAACCTGAACCCACTTGAACTGACCTGTTCACTGGGCACGTTATGAAGGTAGATGTAGCGTTAGCAAAAACTGGCCAGCACTGGTTTTTTTTTGTGGCGAGCAACAACGCCGGATTTTGTTCTGCGACTCTATCTCAATCAGGGAGAAAACGCTTGGGAGAGACTGCCAACTATTACAGGGAAGGGACGTTCCCAAGGGGGCAGGGAGGCGGAGGTGCTAC
Source organism: Imbricaverruca yamaguchii (assembly GCA_034440575.1). NCBI lineage: Eukaryota > Metazoa > Arthropoda > Thecostraca > Neoverrucidae > Imbricaverruca > Imbricaverruca yamaguchii. The sequence continues at coordinate 348,354 of JAOTOL010001325.1, forward strand.
AAACTATCATGGGGCAGCCCCTCCGCCCCTCCGCTCCTGAGAGGCGGTGCAAGGAGGCGAAGAGGGTGACCATCTCTGCCTCAGCACCCTGGGAGGTCCGCCTGATGGAGATCTCGGGCTTCTCAAGGTAGAAAGGGCACGATAGTGGAAAGGTTCAATGCAAGACCAGTTTTTGTGTTCGGCATTGGCTAGCTCTTGCCCTCGCATAATACAAAGTTTTTTGGTGCCACACTGCTACGCCAAGCCATTTTTTATCTCCATTTTCTCCAGGACGGTGTAGTGCTGAATTGCCTCAGCAGATCAATATCTCATGAATGCTTGTGTGAAGCACTCACATGAATGTTTCATGTGAATGCTTCGGCTCTTTATTTCGGCTAGTGCTTCACATCCAAGACGCACGTGATAGCACCTGTGGTTATTTTGTGGTTAGTATCTGTGGTTAGCTTATTCTTGCAAATACACCACCAGTGCATCGCTGCAATAGTAGATGTTCACCTCTGTCTCCTAGTACATGGTAAAAGGTCACTAGAGGATATCAGCAGCTCGTAGTATAGTTTAGTTGTTCCCGATAAAATAAGCTCAAGTCTTCACCCCCAAGTTGGCCAGAATGGCCCATTGTCGAATCTTAGCCCCAAGTGACGTTGGACGACTTTGTTCGCGGACGAAGCGACGAAGTAGTGGACGACTTTGTCATGCTAAAGGATTCATCGCCTCGGTCTATCATGTGCATTTTGTGCTGCAACCCATACTTTATAACGCTCATAGTATGTGACATTTTAGAGGATGAACCATCCCGCATGTTGTACACGGAGTCTTCCACCACACATGTTTAGGTCCAGTGGTCGTTTCGTGCCTCCTGCGTCCTGCTCGGCCTACCTGCTGTCCCCTTGACCAGCGCAGCTTATTCAAACAGCTGTCCTTTCTTGAAGAGGTGTCGTGTACGTCACGAAAAAGACAAATACGTTCATTGTCAAAAGGAAATCCATCCAAAAATGTGATGGCCTTACAGGTTACCCAGATGTTATAAAAAATCTTGGAAGCTCATATCATTAGTCCATTAAGCAGCAATTTCAGCGAAGTCCTCATTACCCTGATCAGTAAGAACAAATCGCATAGGTACGGTGAAGTTTGCGGAGTCAATTTTGGAAACGAGGGCTCCTTGATTTAATTCGTCTCCTGTCTGACAGACCTTCTCAGTGCCTCCGAGTTTTACTACGCTGCGCTAACATTGGATTCCATACAGCCCGCCCGGACAGGTGGAAAACGACGGGGATCAATACTGGGCTAGTAATCAAGTTAATGACCGTCCCTTTACAGCCCATCGACTCGCATAGTGCAGCAGCTATCTGAAGGCGGTGCTGAAGGCATCTGAAATGGTGGTGGACGGCGTGGCCTCGGTGCGATTTTCACCATCTGGAGGAGGCTGTCAGGTCAGCCGTGTGGCCGTGCATGCGGCTCCCACGATCTGAAGGAGAGGTCAGATTTGCTGCGCGGGCACGGGTGCCGGCGGGTACTATGGCTACCATAGCCGGAAGTGGGGTTTGGCACGTGGGACTCATCGATGACGACGGAACCTGTACAACTGTAGCCGCTGGGACAGTGTGTGATGGTGCAGACTATCCGTTCATGCGGTTTCCCTTCCTCAAC